>PVJH01000289.1:0-222840 GCA_004026705.1 Nesogale talazaci | reverse complement strand
CCTCAGAAGCAAAGCCGTGGAGTGTGAGCATCAAGCACTGACCAAGCATCGAGGATCTATCTGCCTGACCAAGTGTTGTGTTGTCACCCCTGCAGGTCCCGTCAGGCTTGTTCATCCCCAGCATGGCGATTGGAGCGATCGCAGGCAGAATTGTGGGGATCGCCGTGGAGCAGCTTGCGTACTACCACCACGACTGGTTCATCTTTAAGGAATGGTGTGAGGTTGGGGCTGATTGCATCACCCCGGGCCTGTATGCCATGGTCGGCGCTGCTGCTTGCTTAGGTAACTAATCATGTTTGTTGACCTGTGGTTAATTGGGTGTCTGGCAGAGAAAAGAACGGATGGGAACACGTTCAGGCTTACTTGAACCAGATGCCCGGGAAGGACACCAACAACCCACTGCCACCGCGGCACTTCTGACTCAGAGGCTCTGATGTGAGCTTTAAGGGAACCACGTCACCTTTCTCCCATGGAGGAGCTGGGGTTTGATCTGCTGACCTTAAGGTTAGCTGTCCCGTGGTTACCCAACAGCACCTCCAGGGAGGTCTAGAGGGAGAGAATGATTTAACAGCAGTAAAACAAGGGTATTATTATATGGTAGTGGATCACATTTTGCCTGTCTCAGAACATTTGTTCATGTAAGATTGTAATATTGTACAATCTTACAATGTGGTATCACATTACACTGTATGACAGAAAATATCTCAGCATAGTATAAGCTTAATGTGAAGCCTGTCTAAAGACTGCATGTAGCCTGCTTATAACAACCTGTAACATAGTTCCAAAGATTAGATTTATAATAACATTTCATAATAGCTTTATTTTAGGGTCTCCAGTTAAGAATCTGTTACGAGCATAGTGAAATAGCTATTTCCTACCTTCATTTAACATTTGTGGATGACAAATCACGAAAAAGTAGCTACACATTTAAATGAAGAGGACAATATGTGTATTAAATACTTGCTAGATGCCCTTGATTTGATCGTGACTCATAGTGACCCACGAGTATCAGAGTAGAAGTGCCCAGCTCTTCTCGGCCCTGACCTGCCTAGAGCAGAGGGTCAGACCGTCTATGTGGGCTCGAACCTCTGACCTGTATGCTAGTTGTTGAGTGCTTGACCATTTTCACTACGAGGGACTCTGTGGGAGAACGGTTCTGGGCTTCTTGGATTCAAAAATTTAATCATTTTTATAGTTGAAGTGCCAGTTCACCTTAGATTATGATAATTTACTCACTTATTTTGGTTATTCTTTTTTGTGTGTGTGTGTGGGCATCACTGCCCCCTGTATTTTGGTTATTCTTTTTGTTCACTGAGTGGAAAGAAATTCACAATTTTGTATTTATTGTTCTGAAAAGGTTCGGATTGCATTGGAGGACAGGGTCATTTCCCCCAGAGTCGCCCCTGCGTAGGCGTCCCTGGGCCTGCACACAGGCTACCCGGGGGACGGCTAGCACCCAGGCAGGGAAAGCAAGGCTGCTTGCTCCCTGAAAGACTTCAAGCCTCCACCAAAGGGGCATACCAGTCAGGGCTGTCGGGATTCAGAATCCCCTTGATGACAGTGAGCTTGTTGTTTTTGGTGCGTGGTGGGCGCGCAGTGAAGATTAGCTGTTAAGTGAAAAGTTGGCGGTTTGAAACCTCCGAGAGGCACCCCGAGGCCTGGGGATCTGCCTTTCAAAAGACCACGGCCACGACAGTGTGACAAGTGCAGGTCTGTTCTCAAGCACGTGCCGCCGTGGCCAGGGGTCAGAATCGAAGCCAGAGCAACTGCTTAGCAAGTCCTTAGTCAGCTGATCCCCCTTCTCTGTCAGGGGAAGTGAGTGCTACAGAAGAAAGTACAAAACCTGATCCCCCCAAAACAAACAAACAAACAAACAAACACCTTGAACCCAACCTCAACTCCAATCAAATTGGGGAGATGAAAACCAACACAGAGAGTAAGCGTGAGCAACACAGGAGTAAATGTGTACGCACAGAGTTAAAGTAAATGGTAGCACCTGCAAATATTGCAGCAGAAGAAAGATCTCTCTGAAGTAGTTCAGAAAGGGTAGAAAACAACTTTATTTAAGCAGATTAGATGGACGAATTTCAAGAACATTGTTGAAAATTATAACAGCATGAAGACGGAATTATAGTGCAAGGAGTATTCATAAGCATTGAAGTCACAGGCTGTTAAAGTTGCGGGCATTTGGGTTACTTTAAGGAAATGAAGTTGCATTCATCAGAGAGGTCCCGGTTGTGAAAAGAACAGAAACCTGATTTAGGAAGAATTTTTTGAGAGATGGGGAGCTGTGGAACAAGCCGTTGAGGCCTCGTCGTGGAAGTTGGTTAGGCTTTTGAGGCTGTGCCCACGGTTCCATCGTCGCCCGCTCTTACCAGACCTCTGAGCCAGTGCCCATCCTGTGTTAAGGGAGAGACAGGCCCAGCGTGAAGAATTTATGTTGGATTTGGTCATGTGTGTGACAAAGTTCTGACTCTGCCATTTTTAGTTTTATGATTTTGGAAAGTTCTTTAACTGATTCACATTTATTCACACTTTCACATTTATAAAGTAGAAACAGTGGCTACACATTTCCTGTGTTTGTTTTGAAAATTATCTCCATTAAAGTGCCAATGAAACGATTAGGAGGGTGCGTGGTGGCATATTGTTTTTTATACTTTCAAGTGGCCTAATTAGCAACCCTTGCAGGTTGCCGAGGACATGATTGGCATGTCCTAGGTATCTCATTGTATATTAAACCCTTTCTCCTTTGTATGTTTTGTTTTTTTGTTTTTTGTTTTGGGCATCACAGCCCTCTGGTGGTGGGAGTAGGAGGCCCAGCTTTTGCTCCTGTGGAACCGCTCCTGGAATTAAACCTCCATCCCAGTGGGCCGCAGTCCCGCGCACAACCCCTGCGCCCCGGGACCGGGAGAGGTTAGACTGAACCACAGCATCAACTGAGGACCCTTGCTAGCATGTGGTGGTGTTTGAACAGGAGCATCATGCCCACGGTAGTATTTAGGAAAGATTGACTTGGAAGATACCGTATATACTCAGGCATAAGCTGGGTTTTTCAGCACATTTTTAATGCAGATTTTGTAAAGTGACAAGACATCCCGCTTTTTAACAATTTAACAACGTCCCGTGGCATTTTAAAATTAAAATAAAGACATTACAATACTACTTTTGCATTCTATGAAAATTTTCGTTGCTCCATATAGAGCAAATAAAATTAGGTGCCTGGACTGCTATTTTGGTCAGCTTGTACTCGAGTGTATACGGTAACTAACGCAACAGACGCGAGGGATGGCTCCTAGAAAATAAAGGTGTGCTACGATTAAAGAGAAAACCCAGGAGGGTCTAGAGCAGTGGCTCTCAGCCTTCCTAATGCTGCCACCCTTTCACACAGTTCCTCGGGTTGTGGCGACCCCCCAACCTTCACATTATTTCCGTTGTTACTTCATCACTGTCATTTTGCTACTGTGACGAATCAGGCGACTCCCGTGAAAGGATCCTTAGCACCCCCCCCCCCCCCCCCCGCCCCAGGTTGGAACCGCTGGTCTAGAGAATTTGGAGAGATGGCGTTGTTGTTGCTCGGGGCTGGTGGGTGGGCTCTGACTCACGGTGACCCCACAGGCAGTAGAACAAAATACTGCCCAGGCCTGCCAGAGCCTTGCTCTGAAGCATCGCTTCTGTTGAGCCTGCTGTTGCAGTCGCCGCGTCAGTTGGCCTGATGGAGGCTCTTCTTCTCTGCCAGCTTCAGGTCTTCTAGGGACTGCTCTCCCCTGACAGCATGTCTAAACGACAGCCTCCTGATCCTCCCCTCATAGGAGCATTCTGCCTGCACCTCTTCCAAGGCAGATCTGCTTGTTCTTCCAGCGGTCCACGGCACTCTGTATTTTTCTCCATGACAATTCAAAAGCAGAGATGCTTTCCCAGTAGTCCTTATTCATTTCACATGAGTATGATGGAATTAAAAACAGCATGGCTTGGGTAAGGGGCACGGCAGCCCTCGGGTCGCCGTCCTCGCTCTTCAGCACTTAAAGGAGGTCGTGCCCAGCACCCTGTGTTAAAGTGTATCTCTCCGCTGCGGTCTGCGTGAGCACTGGCTGCGGCTCCAACCAGGCTGAAACCCTCGACCGCTCTTCGCTCGTCTCTGTTCATCATGCTGTTCACCTCTTGGCCCAACGGGGAGGATTTGGGGTTTTTTTACACTGAGTTGAAATTTGTACTGAAGGCTGCAGTCCTTGATCTTGATCAGAAGTACTTCAAGCCCTCCTTGCTTTCAAGAGCAAGGTTGTATGATCTGCCTCTCACAGGCAGTTAGTAAGCCTCCCTCCATTCCTGATGCTGCGTTCTTCAGATACTTCAGCTTCTCATCTTATTTGCTCAGTGTACCGGTTAAAGAAGTGGGCTGCGAGGCTGCAGCGTAGATACACTTCCGATTTTAAACCATGCAACTGCATTCTGTTCAACAACTGCATCTTGGTCCCTATACAGATTCCACGTAAGCACAATGAAGTGCTTTGGAATTCTCATTCTTCTCAGCATCACTCATCGTTTGTTATGATCCATACAGTAGAATGACTTTGTATAACCAATAAAACAAGTAAATATTTTCCTGAAAAGGCAGTAGCTAAGAGGTGTTTCTTTTTTCTTTTGAGGAAATTGAATAGGACAAGGTGACAAGCTAGAGTGGGGTTAAACAGAGAGAGGCACCAGTAATGGAGTGTGTGGTCAGTTGAAAGGGAGAGCTCTTTGTAGAATAAAGGAGTTTGATTTTAACTCAGCAGGATTTAAATTTTTTAAAATATTTTTAAATGTCAGTAGATCACCCAAGTTACAGGGTCTTTTTGTAACTATAAAATGAGAAAAATGAAGGCTGAGCCTCGGTGGCTTAGTGGTTGTGTGCGGGACTGCGGCCCACTGGGACAGAGGTTCAATTCCAGCAGTGGGGCTGGGCCTCCTACTCCCACCACCGAAGAGCAGTGATTGCCCTCCCCCCCCCCCAAAAAAAAAAAGATATGATATGCCTAGTTGTAGACATGGGACAAAGAGATATGAATTCAGGAGACATCGACATAGGAATAATAAACAGACCAGATGCATTTTCTAAGTGAAGGAAAAAGGAACTGTAATATTTTACTAGTTTTGAAAGTATTTAGAGGTGAAAAATTTTTAAGTCATTACCACTAATTTATATATATAATCCTGCTTATATAATTAGTATGATTAATAAATTGGTAGTAAAAAAATAACTGGCTTGCTTCAATGTACTCCTTAGGAATTAATCATAATCTCTTTTAAGGGCTAATCAAACGGCAAAGTTCTTTGAGCTAGGGCTGAGCCCCGGTGGCGTAGTGGTTGTGCGCAGGACTGCAGCCCACTGAGTTGGAGGTTCAATTCCAGCAGTGGGGCTGGGCCTCCTACTCTCACCACCAGAGAGCACTGATGCCCAAAAACAAAAAAACAAACAAACCAAAAAACCCCAAAAAAGTTATTTGAGCTAGACACCAGGACCTATTTTTTAATGAGGGTACATGAATTTTGAATATGGTAATATAGCATTCTGATTTTTCTAACAACGTTTTACTATAGGAAAAAATGATGAATGTTTCTTTATATCTTCTTGGAAGTAGCAATTTTTATTTAAGTTAGGAATAGTCATATTTTTTTCTTTTTTTGAGGGGGGTGGGCATCACTGTCCTCTGGTGGGAGTGGGAGGCCCAGCCTTGCTCCTGGAGAGCTGCTGCTGGATTTGAACGGCCAACCCAGTGGGTCACAGTCCCGTGCTCAACCACTACGCCACCAGGGCTCAGCCCAGTCATATTTTTATTTAAATAAGAAATACCCTTTTTCCCTGACTAGGTTCTATTTAAAATTTTGTGTTCAACTGCCTCGTTCAACCATTCTAAAAAAATTTAAAAACAGCAAACATTCCCAGGAACTTCATGACAACGTTCCAGTCCTTTCTGACCAGGGATCCTCCTTTGTTGCAGGTGGTGTGACCAGGATGACCGTCTCCTTGGTGGTTATTGTTTTTGAGCTTACCGGAGGCTTGGAATACATTGTCCCCCTCATGGCTGCAGTGATGACCAGTAAATGGGTTGGAGACGCCTTTGGTCGGGAAGGCATTTATGAAGCGCACATCCGACTGAACGGCTACCCGTTCCTGGATGCCAAAGAAGAGTTCACTCACACCACCCTGGCGGCCGACGTCATGAGACCTCGAAGGAGCGACCCGCCCTTAGCTGTGCTGACCCAGGACAATATGACAGTGGACGACATAGAGAACATGATCAATGAAACCAGCTACAATGGCTTTCCTGTTATCATGTCAAAAGAGTCTCAAAGACTAGTGGGCTTTGCCCTCAGAAGGGACCTGACAATTGCAATAGGTACCTGAAAAGTCTTATGTTCATTGCTGGGTTGTTTTCCTGCCAAATACGATTTTATTTTAGGAAGCGCCAAGGCAGCAGCTAAATACAGCCGTGTATTTAAATAAGGTGGGCTCATTGGAATGCAAGTTATTGCAAATCCCCCGTGCTTCAAGTGGTTCATTCCAATTCAGCCTCTATTGCGAATTTGCATTTCCACCCTCGATAGGCTGCATCAGCATCTTCATTTTAGTGAGAATTACCTGGGGTCTTGTTGAAACGGAGAGGCTGACTCCATGTGGCTGGGCTGGACTTGCAGCTCCGTTGCACGGGGTGTGGGACAGGCACGAGCTTGCTCGCTCAGAGCCCCGAAGGTCACCTTCACGTCCTCGGTGGTAATCGGGTCACCAGTGTTTGCACTCCCAGACGCTGGATTTAGGTTTGCAGCATGAGCCTGTTCCCTCCAACATGCAGCTTTAAATGTAAACAGGCATTGAGATTTTATTTTCTGGTCAAATGCCAGATTGAAAAACAAAAGCCCCAAACCATACTGGTCCTATTGTTTGTTCTGGCCAGCTGCCTGGATATGTAGCTTGAAGTAGACCTTAGCCTTACTACATTATTTCTTGGAAATAAGTTAAAGTTTTTGAAGAGGAATCAATTGTTTTCTTCTAAAACATATTCACTCCATATTTCCAAGGAAGCTAGTAAAACATTTGATATTTTTCATTACAGTCTGACTCCCCGCCCCCCCTTCCCCTGCACACCACCCCCTCCTTCCAAACACACTCACTCCACGAGCTCAAAGGTGATGGACAGTAAGTCCATCGAGTCTCTCTCTGTTGTTACTTTGCAGCTTTTACTAGAAGAGCCGGAATTGCGACTGGAGAGTATTTGGCCTGTCCCCAAAGGCCATCCCTGCATTTCTCAAATTAAACTGGAAACAGTTTGAAAGAGGCATTAGAGTGGGATGGGGTAGGGGAGGGATGGAGAAGAATATACTCCATCCTCCTTAGTTCAGGAAGAGTCTGCCGCACTGGAAGAAACCAGCAATCCCAACATGCTGTGTGACCCTCACACGGCGTGAGGAGCGTTGCCTGAGAAGGCAAAGGATGGGCAGGATTCGGACAGAGCAAGCGTCGTAGTCCCTAAGCCATGAGTAGGGCCAAAGCGATAGTCAGAGAAGAGTATTACTGATTTAGTTTCTCATGTTTCACATTTTGTCAAAGAAAAAGAAAAGGAAGTCAGGGTTTTAAATATCTATCAAGGTTGAAAGAAAGAAAGAAGCCAGAAAGGGAAGGAAGTGTAAAAATGACAGATTATTTACATTTCCTGTGATTTTTTTTTGTGGGCCCAATGCTAAGAAAGCCAAGAGAAAGAGGCCTGGATCCCCCTGGAATAGGAGATTTCACTGTGTCTTAACTGAAACCCTCAGGAAGACTTCAGTGGTACTTGTAAAGGAGCTGAATTTTATTCTACAGTGGACCCTTGGACAACCCACACATACCACGTGACTCTCTCCAGCTAGTTAGGCAAGTAGCTAGGTTCACTCCTGTACTAAAGGCGTTCCCTCTTGGTCTGTGAGTCCTACTCAAGCCAGGTGCTTTAGAGCTAGTCTTTTAAAAACCCTGATTGTAACTTAGTCCCCACTACTAATAGTGGCAGCCTGTCGGCCTGTGGAGTTGCTGGAAATAGTTAGTATTATATTTGCAGACGCCCAGGATCCCAGACCACGGGTGAAGAACACACCGCTTTAGGTCCTGGAACTTTTAAAGCACCTTTAAAGGATCAAAGCATGTGGGTCAAAACACAGGGAAGAGATCCTTTACAAATAAAACACCCGAGGAAAAAAATCAGTCTGTATCAATTATGCTCATCATCGCAGTTTCAGCCCCTCTGTAGTGCTCCTGACCCATCCAGAGAATCATGCTCTTCACATCAGAAAAGAAAACGAGCCTAGGAGAAACAGCTAATTCAGGTAGTCAAAGCAGGGGGAGTGAGTTCTACCACAGTACGAAAAAGACGCATTTATGAGGGTGCTTTCTTATTGGTGGGCTCTCTCGTCAGACCAAACGTTATTGGGAGATGGCTTTTCAGTCGATTCCGATCATGACTGGGGAGAAGATGGCAACAACAGGAACAACCAAAATGGAAGGACCAGAGGAGGCATTTATTTCTTAGCTGATTACAGACTGCCTGTAACACAGACCTATCAACTAATTTAAAACATTTTGTTCTCTGTCTCCCTTCAGAAAGCGCTAGAAAAAAGCAAGAGGGCATTGTTGGCAGTTCCCGGGTGTGTTTTGCACAGCACACCCCTTCGCTGCCAGCAGAAAGTCCTCGTCCTTTGAAACTTCGAAGCATTCTGGACATGAGCCCGTTTACAGTGACAGACCACACCCCGATGGAGATTGTGGTGGATATTTTCCGGAAGTTGGGTCTGAGGCAGTGCCTTGTCACTCACAATGGGTAAGTTCGGCATCCAAGAACTCGATCCACTTGATAGGATTTGTGATCCATTTTTTAGTGGCATTCCTTCGTACGTTCTTCCTAAGAGAGAGAGAGAGAGAGAGAGAGAGCATTGCCAGCTCTCACACTGGAAAGGCTTTCTTTGAGTTTGGTTACACACACCGGGCTGGTTAGCCAAAGTCACTCCTGGCAAAAGAGATGAACAATGCCAACTGCTGGCCCTCCCTCCCTTCAGCTAGGAAGCCAGATCTGACAGAGCCCTCAGAGCTGGGAAAGCTGCCACGTCCGCAGCGAACCAGCAGCAGCAGGGACAGCTGAGGAAAGCCTGGTAGCAGACCAGACAGACCTGCTGGGAGCACCCTTGAAAACCATTTTCCTTTTGAAGGATTTCACTTTTCATGTTCACATGGCCAGTCTCGCGACCACCTTCTAGATCCGTTGCTGGCGTTCACGTTCGGCCCGCGTTTGGTGGATCACGGAGTGAAGGGAAACCAGACCCCACACTCAAGGCTGTGGAGTCAGTACCGACTCAGGGCAACACCCCCCCCCCCCTTTCTCCCCCCCGTAGCATTCCACGACTGCCTCCAGAGGAGCCGCTGGTGGTTTTGAACCCCTGACCGTGTGGAGTCGCTGCCCCTGTACCCCCAGGGCTCCTTTGTAATGAGGGAAAGGCTGTATAATGAAAAGATTTGGGAATTAGCTAAACATCTCCTGTAGCAAAATGTTCTTTCTGTTCTCAGCTACTCTCTCTGCCCACAGCTCTTTTATAAACTTGCTAGTGACGAATGCAGCACTCACGCACTTTAGTTCTTCCTCTGCCTTTTACACATGGCCTCTGGGCGCTCAGAGGCCCTGGGCCTGCTCAGCAGCCCTCCTCCTGCCCCCGCCGTGCTCCCCTTTCGTGCACTGGCCTGCCCGCCACTCAGGCTCTCGAGGCCGCTGCGTGCTCATTCCGGGCTTGAAGTTGTTCAGACGTTGCTTCCTCTCAAAGCAGAAGGCAGAGAGGCGGGACCAGACAACCCAGGTTGTTCTTAGATTGCGCCTACACTGGCTATGCTGAGCAGCTGGACGCGGGACGAAATACTGAGCATTCAGAGCATCCCAGCAGGGGCAAGGGCACGCTTACATTGTGTACCCAGCCTCTGGGCTCCAGAGAACACATGACTCCTGTCTAGCGAGAGAAGGGAAAGGGAACAAAAACACCTTCTCATGTTTCCTGGGTGTTGCTGCACCGCCAGGTTTAGTAACTAAAGTCACATGTCCAGTAAGTCGTGGATCAGGAACTCAGACCCTCTTCCTGAAATGTCAAAACTCAATTTCTTGCTACTGTATAACACTATAATTGACTGGTAGGCTCCCTCCCTTTCCTTCTTTGTGATTTCTTAAACTACTAAAACGTTATCTTGGCTACTGAGTTAGAGAACATTGGACAGAGAATAGAAATACCAAGCTAGTTTATGATTAGTGTTCCCCACTGTTAGCCAACTGCAATAACGTAGGGACTAGGAAACACATCATCAAGAGCAAAAGCTCTTAATTAAGGGTGTGTGTGTGTGTGTGAAATTTGATTAGATGACAGATTAGTAAAATTTTTGGGTTACTACTTTTAGTTGGTTACCATTTTTAAGTTTAATACTGTTTAACAAAACAATGGCACCAAACTATTGTTTAAAAATCTATGAAAGAGGGCTGAGCCCCGGTGGCGTAGTGGTTGTGCACGGGACTGCGGCCCACTGGGATGGAGGTTCAATTCCAGCTCACAGGAGCAAAGGCTGGGCCTCCTACTCCCACCACCAGAGGGCAGTGATGCCTAAAAAAATACTAAAAAGTAAAATCTATGTAAATGTATGTTAAATGGAGTAATTTTTCTTCTTTTTTTAGGATAATTTATTTTTTATTTTTTCCAATGATTTTATTGGGGTTCTAACAGCTCTTATAACATTCAATACATCATTTGTATCAAGCATATTTGTACACATGTTGCCATCTTCATTTCCAAATATTTTATACTTGAGCCCTTGGTATAAGCTGCTCCTTTTTTTTTTTTTTTTTTTTTGGTGGGCATCACTGCTCTCCGGCGGTGGGAGTAGGAAGCCCAGCCCCACTGCTGGAATTGAACCTCCGTCCCAGTGGGCCACAGTCCCGCGCACAACCACTACGCCACCGGGGCTCAGCCCGCTCCTCCTTTTTTTTTAAAGGTTTCTTTTTTTGGTGGCATCACTGCCCTGGTGGGTGTAGGAAGTGCCCAGCCTTGCTCCTAGAGAGCTGCTGTTGGATTTGAACCATCAACCCTGTGGGCTGCAGTCCCCCACACAACCACTACACCACCAGGGCTCAGCTCCCCTCCTTTTTTTTTTAAAAAAAAAAAAATCATTTTATTGGGGGCTCAGAGTAATTTTTTATAAGGCGTTTATGGCACCTTGGGCCTTACTTCCTAACCAGCTCACTTAGACCCTAACCGGAGTTGTCACAACCTAGTCTTTGTTTCAAGTAGTTTTCTCTGCCTGGCATGATTTGTCCTTTTTTTGTACTAATGCATAAATGTAGCTATCTCATCCAGTTGTATTACGCTCATAAAACTGGAGGAGTTCACTTTCCTCTTCTATGCTGATTAATTCCCAGGATTTTTTGCAGCATGGATATCTTTTAAAAAGAAAAAAACACTTAAAAGAAAACATAAAATTAAAAAGCGTGTGGGGGGAGTCAGTGTAAGATGAAAAACAAACAAAGACTCACACTCCAAATCCACTGCCAGTGAATCTGAGCTGACGCACCGCTGACCTCTGGAGGGTTTCCGAGGCTTGTCAATCATTCTGGGAGCAGAAAGCCTCCTCTCCCTCCTGCAGTGCGGTCCATGGATCTGAACCGCTGACCTGTAGGTAGCAGTCCCTGCTGACCGACAGCACCCCTAGGGGCTCCTCGGTGGAGGATATCAAAACCCAAACCCCCTGCCCCCAGTGGACGCCCACTCCTAGCTACCCCGTGGGGACAGCCCTGCGGGTTTCCAGAGAGCACTTTCTGGGAGTAGGATGCCCCGCAGTGGAATCCGATGCGTAACCATGCCAACGGTCTCCTGTTTAGGGGAGGGTGTTTCTTTCCAAAGGAGTATTTTTAATTACCTCCCTCAAATCTGGTTATCTCCGTCCTTCATGGAAAAAGGAAAGACAAGCGAATGCTTGGGTGGAGGCCCTCTGGCAGTTTTTCTCTTGGATGTAGGTAAGGAAGTTTTGAATGCTAGTGTGTCGCTTCCTACTCAGTCACCACCCCGGGTGGCAGGAAAGAACCGTCCCATCAGGCTTTCTTAGCTGTAAACTTAAAACACCAGGGCCTGCCCCTCCTCGCCCTTAACTGTCGTCATGTAAGGAGGTATCGGCTGTTTTTATTCTCTGAGCGAAACGATGGTGAAGGCCAGAGCAGAAATGCTTCCCCGCATTTCCTGGAGAGCGTGGTGTTGTGGGTAGCCATCATCAGTTCTTCCTAGGGCCTCAGAAGTAGGAAATCATGGCCTGGGGGGCAGACACAGCAGATCTAGAGTCTTCACCGGGAGGAGAAAATGGGAGTGGAGAGGCGAGGGAGACTTTGTCTATACGAGAGGAAGGTGTCCATTAGCAGTTCACTGTCCGCATCTTACATTTTAATGTGGCAGAATCTCCCACAAGTGTTTCGTTTTGTGACCAAGTTGAAGGTGACCAGGCCTCGCTCCATAGAAAGCTCCGGGCTGTAGAAGGAGGAGGAAGGAGAACACTGGAGGGAGAGGGACAGTGGAGAGTTGTTTGCTGTGTAACACAACACTTCCTTCTCGTTTCAAAAATGGTTTCCTAAGAGGGAATGATAGTGAGTGACAGTTTTCACAACTCCTCTGAACAGTTCCCTTTTGATGGTGGTGGGGGGGTTATGTCATAGTACTTAGTGTTTGGGGAGGGGGGTATCAGGGGGGTAATCAGTCCTCTGATATACTCACAGCAAGGGTTCAACAGGCAGGTGTGTGGCGATAATTATTATTTATTATAACATTGATATAGAGGTCACGAGAGAGAGACAGAGAAAAGAGCATTAGAAGTTGCATTTTTATCTTTTCATGGTACGTGCTCACCTCCATCCCGCCAGATGGTCTACGTGGAGAGGGAGACGGGCAAGCGGCAGCCTGGATAGAGGCAGGCTGGTACGAAGCAGGCTTGAGAGAAGCAGGAGAGAGAAAGAGAGAGAGAGAGAGAGAGAGAGAGAGAGAGAGAGCCTCTATCTTATATCCCATCTCTATATACCCTCTGGAGCCAAGCCAGGCCCTTAATTACAGGCAAGGGCATACACAGGAAGGGGTTGTGCCATATGCACACATTATAGGAAAGGGGGCTATCAGGGTCCCATGTGAGGAGACGAGACCCCAGACTCCTGGATGTGGCTAAACAGGCTAGGCTAGAAATCATTAATATCAGCATGTGAATCCACCCACAGGCTTCAAAGGAAGGGAACCATCATTCTAACAGCAGGAGAGTTAGCTCTGTAGAGAGACAACACAAAAGCCTTAGATAACTAGGAGTTTCTGGGAGAATAGCTAATTTAACTTCTTATAACAGATGCTGATAAACAGTTTGCCTGATATTTGGAGTATTATAATTGTGGAAGAGTTCTCGCTCATCCAATGGTGGTGGGGGGGGCGGGGGATGGACTTTGGGAAATGCTGGATTAGATCATTACGTGTCAGTTCAGTAGAAAACCCACACATTGTTTTCTGCATGAGTCAGTCCTGTAGTACACAGAGTTTACTTCCACTCTCTGAAATTAATAGTAGGACCAAACCTGGCCTGATTCTCAAGCCGTTCTTCTTCATTGTCTAAAGGGAAGGATCATGTATGTTTGTAAAATGACTTTGGAAAGCTCTAAATTGGTCACTTAGTATTTACAGATTTCTAACTTTCCTTGTGATCTGACAGTGCGAATGTGTGCACACACACTATTACCCAGTATTGATCATTGCGTAGAACCGGACAGGAAGACATGAATTTCGCAGATGTTAGTTGTTTTTCCAAGATTTTCACATTCCCTGACTCCAGGCATCCATTCAAGGAGATGGAACCAAGAGCCTTTCTTGAGTGGTCCTTGTATACAGGACCTGCTCCTATGTCCCAATACTCTTTCTGTTTATTGTGATTCTTAAGGATCAGTACATAAAGAAAAATCAACAGGGAATCGATTTCTGCCTTTCCTGTTCCCCACCTCCCATTTCTGTGCTACTTTTCCCCCTCTGCCTCCACACCACATCTTCTCAAGAAACTGTTTTATGACCGGCAGATCCAGGAGACCAGACTACTTTGTTGACGTGAAGCCCCTCAGTGCTGTTCTCCCAAAAGCCGGAATGTTCACAGGCACTTTACTAGAGTTGGCTTTACAAAGTTGGCTTTGACTTGGTGGCCATGGAAATGGGCTTCTGGGATTTAAAGATGAATGGTTTTCATGGGTGTGGGCTTTCACTGTCATTTGACTACATCTTCCAGTTAAATTCATTAACTTCCATTATAAAACCAGTACCTAGAATTTTGTTTAATAACCAAAGTTTTAGTTTCAAGGATCCACATTGTAACGATTCTTATCCATCACTTTCCTTGACAGATAGATGTTCACGAAGAAATGAGCATTACTTTAAAAAGGGCACAGAGTGAAAATAAGCTTAACTCCTCATTATCAGTAGATTGACTTGTTTTTAGAAGTGGCATTTGTTGTTCTTGAAAATTTAGTGTGTCTGCTGTGGCATTCATTATTTAGTGGACACTGCTGTAAATTTTAATCCCACTTTGCAGTACAGGCCAAGTCCCCTCACAGGCAATAGAAGCCAAGTGTTTGCCTATCTTTTGAATGCTGAGGTAGATTAAAATTCGTCGGCCCCCCCCCCCCCCCCCCCCTTTTAGTTAGAAACATTATCGACCTCCAGGGAAAGAACACTGCAAGTAGAAGAGAGAACGTCAAAGGTCTTAAAGCTGTGCATCACTGCTAAGTTTCTTTTGAACCTTTCTTTGTAGTCATATTCATTATGAACCTTATCTTTTAATGTTTAATGCAAGAAGGAAGGCCACCCACGCGGATGTAAGTGTGTCACTTTGGAGAGTCAGTAGAATTTATGCAAAAGGAACCCAGGGATTTCGAATCATCTTTGCTTAGTTTTGTTTTTTCTTTGCTAAAGTGCACTAAACAGCATTTTTTATAGTTTATGGTTTAATTCTTTTCCTCATTTGTCATTGTGATTGGAACCTCTTTTTACGTAACTTCTCACACAGTCACCAGCGTAACGTGATCTGTTTCAGGATTGTCTTGGGGATCATCACCAAGAAGAACATATTAGAGCATCTCCAGCAACTAAAGCAGCGCGTGGAGCCCTTGGTGATGACCTATAGCAGATCTCCTCATTAGTCAGGACGCATGAAACTCGTGAGCTGTTCAGCGCGCCTTCCCCTAGTCCTGCTGAACAAACAAACAACCCGACTATGCAGCTAATGACATCTGTGTCTGTCAGAGCAATCTAGTTCATGTGTAAAATCCCAGTCACGGAAAGTGAGCCCTCTCCTCAGTTAGACTTGAAGAACTGCAAACAGTGTCGTAGTCGGATGAGTCAGATACCATGGGGCATTCTTCAACGGACCCACCTGTCTACCTTTGCGGGTTCACCCGTCTCCGAAGATGCGTGACTGGTGAAAATTGCCTGCCCCTACCTCCCACGCTCTGTCTAGTCTGTTTCTCTAATCTACGGTAGTCTTCTGGTCAATCTAAACTCATAAGTGATTTTAACCATCTCAGCAATGTTAGAGTTGCTGATCAGTTAAAAAAAAAAATCCAGAAAATTCTTCTAATGATCACACTAACCAAGAGCCTTCTATGTATATATTTGTGATCATAGTATGTTTTTTTCTGCTCGCCCCAATATACCTTCAAAGTCAAGAATGTGTGTCCTGTCATTTCATTAGAGGATTGTACCTAAATTATGCGTGTGGCCCTTTGTATGATGCTTCTAGAATGCTATAAGCAGTCTTTGGGGTCAAATGTGTTTTTACTGGCTTTATGTCCACATGTTTTCACGACTATATGGAAATTTTGAACGATCATACCTTATAGCATCAAAATTGTCTGGCTTTAGCAATTAATGCCTGAAGTTAACTCTGCCAAGCAACTGCCACCCGTCTATATATGCAACTGGCCCCAGTGTGCTAAAGTCCACAACTGATTATGTATTCCTGTTGTATGCTAATATTTCACAAGGGTTTCATGCATCCTTTTTTAAGAACTACTAACCCAATAATATATTAACAGCTCACTCATTCTGCTTTCTGCTTCACCTGTAATCATCTTTTAGAAATGCTTCTTGATTGTTCACCTCTCGTTTAATGTAAGCACTGACAACGGAGACTTTCAGAGAAGCACGATCTCTCAATCTTTTGGGGCCAAAGTAAAAAAAAAAAAAGGAAACCACTGATGAGTCTACTCGAAATTGGAGTCAATTTTTAGGTTCCTTCTTGGGTGTTCTGAAGTTCGGGATTGAGCTGCTGTGTTGATCCCTTTGCCTGCATTTTATCTGGAATGTATGTGCTTTCATGAAGATTCCACATATAACTGAGCAATCGTTACGTTTTTTTTTTTTTTTTAATGATTGATTTTGGTTAAAAAAAAAAAAAGCGGACCTCTGAAGGGATTTGGTCATCAGCTATTTACCAGCTTTTTTGTTGTGATGGAAATGAATTTCCCTTCTCCAATGAGAGGAAGTATCATTTCCTGTCCCTACATTCCCGCCCCCTTTTGATTTTGTTTGGGCACCCCATGAATACAGCTACCCGGCAGGAGGTCTGCCCGCCTCAGTCACAGTAGAAAGGACACCATCGGACTATTAGTGACCTATCATAATACTTTTGCTATCAAATGATGGTTGCTGGCTATTTTATTATCTTGACCAATAAAATACATTTTTTGAAAATACAAACTCGGGCTGCTTGCTTTGCTCTATTCTGGTCAACCAAAGGGGTTTCGCTGTAGCGTTAGCTTCTTTTCCATTTCCCTTTTATTTTAATAGCAATCTTCTGTTTATCCCTTTCAGACGCCTCCTTGGCATTATAACAAAAAAAGATATCCTCCGTCATATGGCCCAGACGGCAAACCAAGACCCCGCTTCAATAATGTTCAACTGAATCCCATAGATGAGGAGAGAGAGGAGACAGAAGAGGAAGTTCATTTGTTGACTAGCACAACTCTTTAGCCTGAGGGAGTCGTCTACTTTTTTTTTTCTCCTTTAAAAAAAAAAAAAAAGGAATGGTAAAGGCTGGACTTTTGCAACAGGGTTTGCAAACAGTGCTGGCGGAGTGGAGGAGTTGTGCGGGGAGGGAGAGGAGAGAGAAGGAGAGGAGGAAGGCGGCTTCTCCCCGCCCCTCTGGGAGCAGCCAGTGCGTTCCTGTTGCCCTGCCCGGGCTGCGTGCCCGCGCCGCCATGGAGAAGCCACGGAGAGCTGGAGCACCTAGCCCGGTCCTCCAGACCGCAGAGACGCGCCCCCAGGCCCGTGCCCGGAGGGGCCCCTTTGAATCGAGCCATCTGTAAGACTGCCAGGTCTTGCCCTTTTTTAAATCAAACCGTTCCGTCCCACTCACGAATTGTCCGCTTCACCATGACCTTCCTACATTCCAGAAGAGCTTTTCTTTCTCCTCCTCCGGAGCCGTCACAAAGCCTCTTTGAAACGGGGGTGCCCCTGGGAAGCAGCCCTTTCTCACATTGAGATGTACCGGGATTTGACCGAGGTGCCAAGCAGCGGGGAGCGTCTCAGTCTCGTGTGCCCGGAACCGGGTGGGGGGTGTCATCGCCCCGATCGGGGACCAGTGCGCCTGGACCTCCCCCAGGGCAGGTGCGCCCGGCCCCGGCCTCGCAGGGAGCGTGATTGACATCGCCCCGCTGGGCCCTGGTTCCGAGTCACCCACGAAGCGTGGCTTGTAAGGACACACAGGTTTTTGTTGTTGCTGCTGCTGTTTTCAAGGTGTGATGCTTTTCATCTCAGACTCCATGGGTAATGTGACCAGGTCTTATGCAAGTTTTTCATCGTGGAAACCAGGCCCGGCAAGTGCTGTTCAGCGTAAGGACGCCAGAGGCTGCTGCGCCACCAGGCAAGAGAAGGCCGTGCTCTGTTCCACCGTCGCTGGTATTAACTGCATGTTCAGACACTGGAATTTTTTTTTTCCTTGAAATTAGTTCAGCCTTCCCCAGCCCCATCCTTTTCTCAAGATATTTTACTGCTGACCCTGGAGGAGAAATGTAATTCATAACTTGCACTAAATGTATATTCCTTTCCTTAAAAATTTACCATTCTTATTTATATTTTTATGGATTAAAATTTATAAAATACAGATCTCACTTAAGGAATATCTCACTTAAGGAACTTTACCTTTTTAATGTGATTTTTATAGACTAATTCAGACTTACACATAGGGAGAGGTGAGCAAAGTTGACAATGGGAACAAGGGTTTACAGCGAAGTTGTGCTTATTTCTCGATGCTCCACTCTGCATAAACCTTTTTCTGCACTTTCACTGCCATCTCCCGGACTCACTCTCCTGATCTGTCCATTTTGACTCATGAAGGGGAAGCTTGAAACACTACCAATCACTTTTGAAATGAAAACCCAAAGTTAAGTAATGTGAACCCTTTAAGTCAGAAGCAGTAGAAGTCCCTCGGTGGCAGTTTCTGGTTTGGAAGTTAACCCAACCCCACCGTGGGAGGGAGCCTGGGTGGAGCCCAGTCATCCAAAGAGGTTTCCCAACCCGGTGCTCACTAGCGCAGGGAAGCTGCTGGAGTGTGGGATTCTTTTTTTTTTTTTTGGACTGCTAGCAAAGGAACTGTCCCCAATATTCTGATCTATCTTTGGTAAGAAGGAATCTTTGCAGACATGTTTTGTAAAATACAAGAACAACTTAATTTTTCTTTAACACTTTGGACGGGATCCCTCACTTTCTCGTTCTTCATCTACCTATGAAGATCATGAAGAGATGTCAGGACCATGCAGCAATATGAGAACGACAATGGAAAGCTGAGGAAAATTCGAGGATTTAAAAAAATCGGAAGCACACTTTTCGCTGTGCTGTTTGCCTGAAATCAGTATTTTGTTATGATTCTGTCCTTCCTTTGGCAGACATCACGTTTTCCTCATAGGCCCTTTGAAGTTCTTTTTGGACATGTAGGCTCAGATCCTTTCCAAGGGATAATTCCTCGTTTGCTGCCTGGCTGGCACTGCCCAAGAAGCCCTGGCGGTTGGCATTGGGCTGTGAACTGTCAGGCTGGCAGTTCAGGCCCAGCAATTGCTCCTTGCCTGTAAAGATGGAAAATCGACACAGGGTCCCTGTGAGCCAGAATCGACTCTACAGTCGAGCGTTTAATCTTTTTTTTTTTTTAAGGGCATCACTGCCCTCTGGTGGTGGGAGTAGGAGGCCCAGCCTTGCTGTTGGAATTGAACCTCCAACCCAGTGGGCCGCAGTCCCGCGCACAACCACGACGCCACCGGGGCTCAGCCCCAAGCATTTAATTTTGTGTTAGGCTCGGCTAGGGTCTGAAGGCCTCAGCCTGGCAACAGGATCATGTGATGCTTGTCCTCAGTTGCAAGCCTTCAAAGGAGAGACCCGTTTTCATGCACAGTTTTAGACATGACCCCAGCTCCATCTCCCACATTTTCTGTTTTGCTCTCCTGTGCCCTTTCCACTGGCCGGCCTGCTTCAGAGACGCACATGTTCAGGGTGAGTACTGAAGTGCTAACGTGGCTGCTTAGGGACAGCCTTTTCGTGCCCGGTGCGTCTTCCTGCGGGCATCCAGAGAAGGGAGGCGCTTTACTGCATTCATGTGTTTCCTTCGGCGTGACTCCTCTGTCCCAGTCCCCGGTACCGGGAACCGCGTCTGCTTTTCCGCCGACCCATGAAGTGGCGCGTGCCTGGCTGACTGGCGGATGGACTGAGCAGCATGACGACGTGTAGTGCCCTATCTGTCTGCCCGTTTGGCGTCCTGGGAAATGGGCCAGGGCATCTGTCTCTTCTCATCCAGGATTGTATTCCGACTTGCTTCATGACGAATGCTTGGTGTACTTAATCTGTGGCATTGCCTACGACTGTATTTATCTGTTTTTACATATATTAGTGTAGTGAAGCTGCCTATCACTACAGTCAAGTTGATTACTGTAATGAGCTAATCAAAGTCTATTAAAATCTCTATGACAGTGTGTGGTTTGGCCTTTCATTATATTTCTTAACGGTGGTCCCATTGTTCTTCCTGCTCCCAGCTGTCTAGGCCAATATGCCTGGCACCAGCAGCGTCAGAGGGAGTGATAACCATTTTCGTGAGCGCGTGTCAGTCTGACAGCAACACTTTACGCCACATTTATTCTCTCACGGTTCAGGGGCTGAAAGTAAAATTCAGGGCCCTGGCCCTGGGCGGCAAGCCTGTCCTGTTCGCTTCTGAGCTGTTCCGCCTGGTGGTTGTCATGGGCTCGCCATCTCTGTCCCCTCCATCCCAGCCCCGCCCTCTCTCTCTGCTCGGCTTTTGATTTTCCAAGAGATTGATGGATGATACACCCCACACTCGCCCTGCCTCTTCGCGCAGATAACCCTAACCCGATGGGCTTGCAGGCTCGTGTCTGTGGCCCCTGGACCGGAAGGACACCAGGAACGACAGGTGCTCACCTGCCAGACTCGGGGCAGGCGAGGCGAGCTGGCCAGCAGGCAGTGAGACGGAGAGAGAGTCCCCCTTCATCAGTGAGGGGTGCAGGGTCAAAAATGAGAGACTCATTTTTAAAAGTGAAGTTGGCTACTTGCATGGAGAAAAAAAAATTGATAAATGCTTTACCTTCTTTTAAGTAAATGCCATGAAATTTACTAAGAAAACAGCTTAGGGTGGTAGGTCACATTTAAATCTTTCCCACAAATTTCAGTACAACCCTCCAAGGTTAGGCTTGCAGTGAGGGGGCACGTGTTTTACTTGCACAGCCTGAAGAGATCCCTGATCATTTGTGTATTTATTCAAGTAATACCTGTTACACATGTCCCGTGTGCTGGACACTGTTCGACGTTCTGGAAACTTGGCACTCCAAAAGGAAGGATGGGCAAACACCACAGGCTCCTGACCTGGGTGATTTTTAGCAAGTCTTTTTATGCGGCACGGCCTGTCTCAGGCAGAGGGGAGTCCGGCAAGGCCCGCTCCTGGAGCTTTCTGGCAAAGGCGATGATGTCCAGGAAGAAGCCTGCGTTTTGAGAGCGACTTCTCCGGGAAACCCAAGGGGCAGCCCTCCTCCTCGCCTGCTCAGTGTTTACGGTCAGCTCCGGGGCGGCCGGGCCTGGACCTGCTTTTGGAATCGGGGAGAGCCTCGGAGCGAAGGCGGCGTTTGGGAGGAAGGCGCGGTATCGGGGGCGGATCAGGGGCAGGAGCACGTGGCGGGCAGAAGTTGCCGAGATGGCTGTGCCTCCTAGGAGGCCGTGGCTGGCCGCGGGCAAAGTGGTAAGGGCTGGCCATAGCGGGAAGGGCGACAGGGCCCCAGCCTTAGAAACAGTGTCGGGGGCAGAGGTGGAAGCAGGACGCATCCAAGTGGAATCAGATCGAGCCTGGGAGACTGGA
Source organism: Nesogale talazaci (assembly GCA_004026705.1). NCBI lineage: Eukaryota > Metazoa > Chordata > Mammalia > Afrosoricida > Tenrecidae > Nesogale > Nesogale talazaci. The sequence goes on along the minus strand of PVJH01000289.1, from coordinate 201,407 downwards.
GACCTACTGTGAAGACAGGATTTGCCGGCGCGGGGGCCTAAGAGGAATCGAAGCTGGACCCTAAGGGCTGGGGCCTCAAAGAGTGGTTTTTACCGAGAGTTGAAGGCATTAGGAATAGATCTGCAGGTGTGCACAGAATTTTGGCTTGAATTGTTTTAAACGCCTTGAGAAGGGTGGGATGGGGCCAGGGGGTTGTAGAGTCCGCAGCGGGTGATTTACTCGAACATGCTGGAAGGTGGGTAGCTGGTAGAGGTGACATTTCTCGGATGGTCGTTTGCTTGTTCTCTCAGTGAAACACGGGAGGAGGTGGTCGGAAGGCTGGGATGCTGGGCAGAGCCGTATCATCCATAGGAGCAGCACGGTCTACTTGAGATTAAATGAGATGCAGCTCAGTGGTTTTATAATTTTTTTTTCCTCCAGCCACATGCTACTGTCCAAATTCAAGAAAGGAACTGTCGGGCTCCATTCAAGTCCTAACAGAGAAGTATAAGACAGGGAGAGAGGGAGGGGAAAGCGGGTTGAATGACTGTAATAATGGGGAATGGTGTTCTAAGGGCTGGATGAAAAATGAATATGCTGTCACAAAAGAACAGTGGAGATGATGAATTGTAGGCTGTGTCAATTACTGGGTTGGGGTACTAAATGAAGTACGGAAAGCTGTGCTGTTGATAGAGAGGGGGATCACTGGCATCGAGGTAGGGTCTTCATTTGGGCCCTGATTAGGACTCATGGGGTGACTTGGGAATTGAGGGCTAGATGAGGGGATAAATTTTTTTTTTCTCAGTACATAGCAGATATTAAAATTTGTGGGCTATACAACCTTTACCCAGACTACCCCTACTACACATTTGTAGCCACATACAAAATGCAGACAAATGGGTATATTGTGCTCCCATAAAACTTCAGATCACTGGAATGATAGTAAAGAACCAAAGAATTCGAGGTATTGGAAGAATCATCTACATCGAAAAACTGAAAGTAAGAATGAGAACGGGAGTAGTTTCAATAGAATGACATTCAGCCAGTAAGAAGTGGGTCTCAGGGCATTATTGAAAAGGTTTATAGATCTCCTAAATTGTTTTACATCTTTCAGTATATCACTTTATATGTCTGAATATTAAAAAATCCTCAAATTACTGATCCTCAATAATTGAAGTAATTATTAGTTGTTAACCAACTCAAGTTAGCTAAATTTGAGTTGGTTAATGATTTTTTTTGGGGGTGTGTGTGTTAAATCCTAATTGAGGCAAGCTGCTTCATTCATGAAGTGGCCAGATTTGAGGCATCCTTTGGAATCTGCTATGACTGATCACAGGAAGTCGTACATTTTGGGACTAGTGGATCAACAAGTGATAAAATTAAAGGAATTAACGTTTCTAGCTTAGCAAATCATTTGTTTCAATGAAAGATTTCCTTTAAATTGAACTTAAAGCTTGTCCTTTCAATTGATTTATGTATTAATATTGCGGATAAAATTTAAAGTGGATAAATGAAATCTTAGAAACAGAATGAGGAGAAAGCACAAGAGTCTTAAAAAAGACTAGATTAATCCCAACAATGATGTCACTGTTCTTAGTCAAAGATGGGCGAGCCAATTGTCCCGGTCACAGTTTAACTCACTGAGGTTCTCACAATAGTGCGTTCACATGAATGCAGGATAAGAAAGCTCCTTAAGCCTGTCCCGAGGCTTTGGAATCGAATGGAAAAGACCCTTTTCAGTTTCGTCTAGATATAAAAACGTGCCTCCATCACACACAGCATCTGCAGTGCTTCCGCAAAGGCACAGCAGGCGGGGATCAGGCGTCCAGAGAACACTGGATTAGAAATCCCAGGAGACCCCGTGTTGTCTAAGTCAAGAACCCTCACGCTGGAGCTCTTGTCAATCATTTCTCAACTCTCGCTAGTTTTTTTTTTTCCTTAGTACTTGGGGATGTTTGGGATACAGTAATTTTATTCAGTAAATGCTTGCGTTTACGTCCAGAGCTTTGTTACTGATGAAGCTATCTGTATCCGTAAAATACATGCTAATAGCTGAGCCCCGGTGGCGTAGTGGTTGTGCGCGGGACTGCGGCCCACTGGGATGGAGGTTCAATTCCGGCTCCCAGGAGCAAAGGCTGGGCCGCCTACTCCCACCACCAGGGCAGTGATGCCTTAAAAAAAAAAAAAAATACATGCTAATAAAAAACTCTCGGCCTCACTGGGGCAAGGAGACAAGCTACTCATACTCGCAGTCCTGTTCAATGTCAATAAAACCCTGCACTCAACCTTGTGTCCATATAAAAGAGAAAGCCTTCTTCCAAGGGACCACAGTGTGAGGATCTGGATCGCTACAAGAGGTTTGTTGGGTAAGTAAGCCCATCTTCTGCAAAATGTGGCTTCACCTGGATGATCTGAGGGCTCTCTGCCTTGATGGTGGAGGGGAAGCACAGGCTCTGGGGCACACAGTTATCTTGCATTTCCTGGTTTGCTTTCCATTTTTAAGCTGAAGGACATCCTGTCAGGTGTGAGGGCGGCTTGAATTTGGGTGACACAGCTGTTCTCACAGATGAGTCCTAGAAACTCAGTGACGTGATATGCAATGGGAAACTTTAAAATCCAAAATATAGGAGGTGGTAGTTTCAAGGATGATGGTAACAGATGTGCAAATGTGGTCTGCATACAACTGACATGTATTGATCGTGATAGTTGTATGAGTCCCCAATAAAATGATTTATATATAAAAAATCCCAAACATGAACATACTACTATCAGTATAGCATACTGTGCTGACTAATAATGTCTGAGTCAAAGAACAATTGTTTTAAAGAAAACTCGAATGGGGTAACTGGGACCAACTGGGGAGAGGGGAGGATATCAGTCACTGTAGATACTGATATGATAAGATACGCAGTTTCGATAGGTCTGGGGAGAGCCACTCTGGAGACTCACGACTTTAACCTGTAAGTGTCCTTCCCTGTGCCCCACCCCACTGTAAATCGAATTCAGAAAGCTGCAGCAGTTCTGAACTCAAGGCGCGAAGGGAAGAATGACGAGTTGTCCTTACAGGGAATACTGAGGGCAGGACGAGGGTTTCTTCACATAGATGATCTGTCAGCCATCCAGTGGCACGTGCTAGAATAGCGTGGAATGAAACAGGCCAGCGGAGTATTGTAAAATTTTTTTTTTAAGTTTCAGTTTATTTTCTGTATGCCTTAAAAACAAACAAACTCACACACATCGGACTGATGCTTTAAAATATACACCGGATGGAGGCAGGCTGGACTTAAACTGCAAGTTGGTCTATGTCCTCTCTGCTTCTGTTTGCCAGATGGTCTTCAATGATTTCGGCAAACAGGTTCCTCTTCAGCAGGTTATAGGCAAGAGGTAAGAGCTGGCCGGCGACTTTATGAAAGTACTGGAAAAGATGGGGCCACGGTCAGCAAAGGGCACTGCGGTGCTTGGAACAGAGAAGTCACCGCGGCTCTGAGGGGGAGCGGTGACTTTTGGCACGGTCACCTGACACTGCACTAGAGGCCGTCTGGGGAGCTTTTGATGACTAACACGTTTGAGAAAATTTGGAACAAAGTTAAATGATAAGTTTCCCTTAGATCTGGTTTATCTCACCCCCTCTCCTGATATCGTACCTTCAAGGCCTTTTCATGATCCCAAATTCAAGCTTCCCTTGAGTTTTCAAATCACGATCCTCTAGACCTAAATTCTACCCCTCCCTCTGCACAGAATCTCTATTCCTGGACAAGGTTTACAGCAAATGGGGATCCTACTAGGGCACGGAGACAAGGGTGAAAATGGGCACGAGTCTATGAGTGGTAACACCTACTAGGTATGTACTCTGCTAGCCTCTATCTTACGTCCCTCGACAGCCCCTCAGTCTTCACGGCACTCAAGTTTGCTACTCGGCTGCTGTCGCGGCTCAGGCTCCACTCTGGCCGGTGTCAAGTTCTGGCGGTGGAGCACAGCGGAGACCCGGGGGTTGGTAAAGCCCCCACCTGACTGAGGCCGCTAACGCCTGGGGCGCGCTGGTTTCCGGTTAGAGTAGGAAGTCCTCCCAGCGGTGCTCTGTCTCCCCGGTCATCAGATGTCCACGCCTCAGGGTGGAATTCCTGGTTTAGACTGTGTGTCCCCAACCTCTACTTGTGCCGCTTGGAAACAAGAGAATGAAACTCGTGTGTGTGTGTGTGTGTGTGTGTGTGTGTGTGTGTGTGTAAGGATGGATTTTATCAATAAGGAAACACAAAGGTGTTGAAAATGCTGCCCAATCTCCCACAGCTGGTGAGTGGGCACGGTGTGATCTAAGCACAACGCAGGGGCACCCCCTGAGGCCTGTAACGGCCACCACACGACCACCCTCTAGACCCTGAGGCAACTGCATTTGAGTGGACGCTGCATAAAGCGGTACGGGCCCACGGGGCTTTCACTGCCTGACTTTGGAAGTGGTCTCCAGGCCTTGCTTCCTAGTTCGTCTAGGTCTAGAAGCTCCCCAGACACCTGGTCAGCAACATGCAGCCTTCACTGACAGACGGGGTGGGGGTGGGGGGAGGGAGGCTGGACAGGGGCTGCTTTGCTGCGAACAGTGAACCCGGGGTCTCTTGCCAAGGAGGTGAAATTTCTATCACGAAACCACCACTGCCCACAAGCACTGATTAAACATTAAGTAACGCTTCCTTATTTAATGAGCAAACAACTAAGGAATAAATGGCATCTTTCAGTAAGTTAACACACGCTTAAAATTCATTCTTCATCTGGTAATCCGAACATCAATACACACGCTGCTACAATGGAAGGAGAAATGGCCCCAGAGTGAAGGTCGATGCGCATAAGCACACGCCCACCAGCTCACCCACCAGAACCCAAACCCAGACACTCGATGGCACCACAGTTCTGTGGGCCTAAAGGCCAGTGAGGGCTCCTGCTTGGCCATCTTTGCCAGACTACAAAATTTACCCAAACAAACGGCACTGCCGGAACAGGGGCTGAGCTCACTGAAAGGTCAAGTTCGTTCTGATCCACGCCATCCTTGTTTCACCTGGCTGTGCCGCCCTCCACGCCGGAGGCGGGGCCGGGGCCGGGGCCGGGGCCGGGGCGGAGCTTCTTACTCACGTGTGAACCGTAGCAGAAGAGGTCCATGCCCAACTCCAGGCCCATGCCGTAGTCGCATTCGTCGTTGGCAAACTGCACAAAAGTCATCATTTCTTGAATGGGAGCAAAGGCTTTCAGCCTCTCCTCATCACTCGGTGCCTCGACAATTGTCTTGCAAATTCTCTTGAGGTCAGCTGCAAGAAAGCAGGGATGCACAAAGTAAGGGGGGGCGGAGGGGGGGTCGTCCGCAGCACTCCTCTTCCATCGGGTTTCTCCTTAGGATCCAGCATAAAAATGGTTTAACAACATTTCTTGTACTGGCTATATAAAGTGACGATTTTAATTATTTTTCAATAACGTTACAGGGATTTCACATAAGGCTTTTGATGATTTTCACTTGGCCGAGACAGTGTTTGTGGCCAACTCTTCCCTAGGCCCTGGTCGCCCACACCCAGTTTCTGAACGTCCTGGAAGTGTAGTTTTCTCCTTTTTAGGTGGCTAAGAAAACACACGCATGCACACGAAGAAGAATATGGCGTATCAAGCCTCGTGTTGAGTCTCAGGGTCTGTCTCAAAAGCGTGCTAACCTCTGGGGTTCCGTTACGCACTGCACTGGCAGTGAAGATTTTTACAAAATTCAACAGACTATATGCTGTTTCCTCCTCTCTGTTGTACATTAAAACACATGATTTATAATGACCAGAAAAAGATAACAGAGACATGGAATCATGGTAGAATTAAACCCTTACCAAAGTGGGAAACGTCTATGTAGCCCTGGAAAAAGTCTAATTTGAGGCAAAACATTGGACAATTCTAGTGTTTACCGAAAGGGATGGTATTATTTTGCTTTCAGATTTTTAAATTCACTAATTCTAGAGGGTTAGTGGGCAGTTAGGGTGGGTGACGAAGATCTGAACACCAATTAGCCTTTGTAACAAATCAGAATTCTCTAGATAATCCCTTCACACTGACAGACACTAAACACACACGTTAACACACGTCTAAGCAAGAAAGCGGTCGTGAGAGGGGACTGGTTAAAACATTCACCATTATACTGAGCAATGATACGTGACCAGGATTCCACGACATGGGGCTCATCGACACCTGAGGGACAGAATGTCCTGGGCTGGCATCTCGCTGGGAGCAGACCACCAGGTCTTCTCTTCAGCCACGCGGCTGATGGGGTCCAACCACCAACTGCAACGACCGCTAGGCAGGCACAGACCCACTGCGCCCCCAGCGCTGTCATCAGGGGGTGGAGAGAGACCGGCGCTTCTAGCCTCGCACTGCGCACTCGTGACTCAGTCCTGGGGCCCGCGTCCATGGGGTGCTGCACGGTCACCATGTGTTCTGTTCCCTTTCCCCACCCGAGTAGCTCATGATCACATCAGATAAAGGACAACACCTATCACCTAGGTTCCCCACTGTCCGCAGTGGCTACGTATTTATTCATTTGAAACGACAAAAACATTAAATGATTCTGTATTAGTTTCACGGACCTCCTGTTCTTCCTTGTTTGGAAAAACCAGTGACAAGCGTTTCAAGAACATAGACCTTACCAGGTGGGAATGGAAGGAAGGGGACCTGTGCTCCCCAAAGATATCCAACTAACTGCGGGGGCCTTTCCAACTTCCTCCACCCCGGGGCTCCGGCAGCCACTACCAATCCGTGAAGACTGGCACAGAGGCTAAGGCCTATTGATCTTTTAGCAATTACTGTGCAGTTACCGCTTCCTGGTACAGTGGACTCTATGAGAGCGAGCCCAAACTCCGTGTTTGGGGGCTTGAAAGTTCACTTTGTTGTGGTCTGACCACTTTTGCATCTTCTGAGTGGGAAATGGTTTTAGAAAGGTTTCAGCTTTTGCATGTCTTCTTAAAAAAAAAGAAAAAGATCATTTTATTGAGGCTCTTATTACAATCCATCCATCAGTGTCTTGTGGTATTGTACTATTTGTTTTTGCGTCCTGCCACTCAGCGGTCAGGGTCTCAGTGTGGTGGCTTGTGTGGGGTGGTGGTGCTGGACACACTTGTGGATGAAGATCAAAGACCACCGTCTGCAGATGTCATCTCTGGATGAGACCTCAATCACTGGGCCAATAAGCAACATCTTGAAAGAAGGAGAAAAGGCTGAAATTGTCAAAAACTCCATTTTACTTGGATCCATGTCCATGGAAGCGCAGTCAGAAAATCAAATAATACACTGTACTGGTGAATCCTGCTGCAAAAGGCCTCCGTGCTGGGTCCAAAAGCAAAGAGGTCACACTTCGAGGGCTTAGGTGTCCCTCTCCCAAGGCCTGGCCTTGACAGTTGCCTCAGGTGCATGTGACAGCCGGGCACAGTGAATCAGAAGAGCAGAGAGGAGCAGATGCCTTTGAACGGCGGTGCTGGTGCTGAACACGGGACATCCATACCGTGCGCTGCCTGCCGCCCACACGAAAAAATTCATTTACAGACTTTGTCTCCTGTACTTAGGACATGAAATCAGGAGGGGCGAGACACTAAGGATCAAAGTCCTGCTTGATAAATGAGTGAGCAAATAAGCGTCTCGATGCGATGGGCCAACAGCGGCTAGCGTAAGGAACACGCACAGCAAGGGTGGGGAGGGGGTGCAGACCAGGCAGGGTTCATTCTGGGTCCCCGTGAGTTAGAGCCAACCCGACGCCTCATTTACAAAATACTCCATTTTGCTTCTAGAAAAGAGTAAGCAACCCTGGAGGATTTCTCAGGTAAAAACAGATACAACATTGAAGAACGCAGATAAAACGCTCGGTTCATTCCAACAAAACACCTCACGGAAAATTCACAGAATTCCTACAAAACTTAAAGAGGAGGGTAATGTTTAAATACATCTTGGATTAAGGAAAATACTGTCTTACATCTTGGTGCTCGGCACCCTCGAGTTCACGATCATTCTCTACTGTTCTCTGATGCTACTGGATGGCTGAAGCTGAGCAGAGCGGTGTGGTCAGCCCCTCAGAGGCCGCGCTCTGCAGTTTGGGAAAGTGGGTCTGGTTCGCTAAGGCCGAGGCTGGCCGTGGAGAGACACCTGCTGACAGGGAGGGCCCGGGAGTTGGCGTCACCTCGTCAGCACCCTCCACAGGCGGGCAGACCCTCGCTTGAGACGCCGCTTCTCCATTACCTGCCTGGAGACCTTTCTGAAGGAGCCCTGGCGGCGACGTCGTTAGGTGCTAGGTTGGCAGTTCAAAACCACCAGTTGCTTCTCAGGAAAGAGGCGAGATTTTCCACTCCCATGGAGAGCTAGTCTGGGAAACCTCTCGGGGGCGGGTCTGTCTTGCCCTAGGGGGTTGCTGGGTGTCGGAAGTGCCTCCGGGGCAGGGAGGGAGAACTTTCCAAAAAGGAGCCCTGGGGAGAAAGACAAGGCTTTCTACTTACTCCCAGGAAGGTCGTTTACAGGCTCAGAAACCCCCAGGGAAAGGTCTACTCGGTCCTGTAGAACTGCTGAGTCAGTGCACTGGAGACAGTGGGTTTGTTTGAGACTTTTCTGAATCTACTTCCATCCTGCTGGGCTTAGTTTAAAAAGGTGGGTGGCTGAAACATTCGGTAAGTTACATCGTATCTTACGAATTAGAAGGTTGTTCTGGGATGTTTCAGAGGGGAAACTGACTTTGGAACAAACTCACTTATAGGAAAGGTGTGATTTAAACTCAGGCAGGGCTTAGGTCTGAAAAAAAAAGTCACTAGCAAAACAACGATAACAACAGAAATGATTGTAAAAGTGTGCTCGCAGCATCACACACACAATAGTTTTATTTCAGGTCAGATTGGTTCGCTCTCCACCCGTATCTCTACGCTCTCCCAAGAGGCCTCTGTGCAAACAGACTACCCACCAACGAGGGGACCTTCTCGTACATACGCATGCTCAAACACACATGTGCCATCGTAAGAAATACATTACCGTCTGTCTCAGGGAGCTCTCTGTACCCGACGTCATTCTTATCTACAGGGACAACCAGGCCTGCCCCGTGAAAGGTCTTTGTCACAACCTGGGGAAAAATAAAATGAGAAAAAAAGCCTAGATGATTGAATCATGGTTTCCAAAAAAAAAAATTCTGCTCAGTGACATTTTATGCCAGTAAATTTGGACAAGAGGGTAACAGCATAGTTTTTCTGGCTTTCAAAAATTCAAGCCCGAGACAAGTTTACAAAGTAGTGAGCCAATGTTCGTTTACTGTGTCGGTCATCGAGCCTGTGAGAGGCGAGGACTCCCCGTGCACTGCCGACACGAGCCAGAGCGCTGCTCTCAGTCGGCGTTGTTCCCCCCCCAACTCAGCCCCCTGACGCTCGCTCCCCAGACTCTTCAGGCTTGTCTGCAAGCCTCGCCCACTGAGGGCAGGTGCTCCTTGTGCCGTGCCCCTCATGGGGTGAGTCACCTAACAGAGAAGGTTCCATCAGTCGTCAGGGACATGGCGGCCGCTGCGCCCCTCCCGTCTACGTGCACCCCTGGATTCCGTCCACTGTCAGGGCCTTCCAGCATAAGACATCTGCTTCACACACTCTACTGCTCTGGGCAGCAGGGTGAAAATGGCCTCAAAAATAAACTCAGTGTGAAAAAAGCAAACACCCAACTTATCATCAAGCCTTCTTTTCTAAACGAAACCACCTTAAGGTGTATTTCAAGCAACACCCCCCTTTCTCACTCCTCCTGCCCTCCTCACTTCTGAAGGCACCCTTCAGAGCAGCTGCTCACAAGCGCTTCTCGGACAAGGGCTCCCCGGCCCGTGTGTGTGTGTGGGGGGGGGGGGGGGGGGGGGGGGGGGGGGGGGGGGGAGGGGGGGTGCGCGCGGGAGAAATGAAGTCATAGCCAGGTGTCTTATTCTTCTTAACAAAATAATTGGCATAGGAAATTACAAAATTGAATAAAAATACTACCACCAAACTATCATTTAGAAAATAAAAGCACCATGAGGGGTAGGGAGGGGGAAAAAAGATCCCAAGGCTCCATGAAAAGCAAATGTCTAGAAAGAGCGATGGACTCTGTACGAATATGTGGGGCACCACTGATGCGTGGTTTGTAACCAGTTTTTTTTTTTTTTTTAGTTCTTTGGGCATCACTGCTCTCCGGCGGTGGGAGTAGGAGGCCCAGCCCCACTGCTGGAATTGAACCTCGGTCCCAGTGGGTCGCAGTCCCGCGCACAACCACTACACCACCGGGGCTCAGCCCTGTAACCAGAGTTTTAAGAGCCCCCAATAAAATGATTTTAAAAAGAAATATACTAAAAAATAAAGAATACAAAGAAAATAAAAGCAAATATTTTTATAACTTGTGTTGAAGGAAAAGATTTACAGATCCGACCGCGAAAATATTTGTGAAGTAATTTTAGCCAAAAAAAAAAAACCCCAAAATTTTTTTAAGTGACCATCATTGTGTACAAAGCCGCTTGGACTGATGAAGATCAATGGGTGCGCGTGGTGCACACGGGGCCCGAATGCCGCCACCCCAGCAGTGAGGTCCCAGGCGGGGGGCAAGTCGGGGAGACGCGTGTGGGGAGGCGCAGCCGAGCTCGCTCGGTGCTGGCCGGTGAGGCTCCTGGCGCGGGGAAAGCCCCACAAGGAGACGGCGCGTGCCCGGGCTCCTGGAGCTTACAGCAGACGCAGAGAGGAGCAAGGTGACGGGAGGACAGAACACGGGACAAAGCCCTGCTAAATAGTCAATTAGGAAAAAAAAAAGAAAAAGTCCTGCTGGGTGTTTACCATGTTTTTAATAGTAACCCGCCAGAGGCTACCTTTTTCTCCCTCTGTCTCATCTTCGGGGTTCGCTGCTCCAGGGAGTACCCGAGTTCTCTGGCTGCTTCGGTGAGCTTGCCATCTATGCTTTTCAAGAGAGCAGCCTTCTTTTTATCTGTTCCTTCTTTAAGCTTTTTCATCAAAAATAACCTGGAAAAGAAGCGAAAGGTCTCACCGTACTGCTGGCCACTGTCGCAGGTCCTCTGGCCACTGCAAGTCAAAGGAGCAAAGGGCGAAAGGGCCGATTGCCCACGGCCGCCTCCGTCCACAGCGGAAGGAGGCCGACAGCTCTTCTGAAGCCACAGGTTTCTTCCAGCCAAGGGAAAGCAGGGTTAACGAAAGCTACCAGACAGACAGACAGACAGACACACACGATTCAAACTGGCACGCTCTCGGTCATGTCTCTTGCGATGGCCAGGCTTGCTGTTAACCTGGCTGCACCTCTAAAATGTGGGGAGCGCGGCCTCTCCTGCAGGGGACAACTGTGGTGTCTCCTAGGGCGTGGCCAGTTAGAGAGCCATAGAACAAGACGCTGTACAGAACGTTCTTTTCCTGCTGGTGAGCACCTTGCGTCTGACGCCCCCGGCCTCCTGCCTTGTCAGTCGCAGGCAGTCCTGGGGAGCAGTCGGCTGTAACATATGATCTACACATAACACAGCATTTAACATCTGATCTGCACACAACATGTGACTGCACATTGTCTCTGGCCCTTGCTCTTCTGGCTCCCCAGCCCCCACAGTGGACTTAACTGCTTCCCTCATGGTGGGGGGGGGGGGGGGGGAAGGGCGCAGGAAGCAGTTTTCTTTCTCATTGTTCTGGACATGACTGCTCCATACACACAGAGACGTGTCACTGGTTTTGCTTCTGTAGGGAAGAACCCAGTCTGACACAGCCACAAGGACGACGTATGAGATGTTTAGACTCTGCATTTAAAAAAAAAAGATGCCCGGCACATGTATGTTAAGGCAAATTTAGAAAATCTAAAAAGGTAGTAAGGGTATTTGATAAGCTTATATAAATGCACAATCCAGAGTAATTAAAAGTTATGTGATGACACCAACACAACAAAAGGTTATTATAGTACACAGAGGCTGAGACTTTCCTAAGCGCTCTGCTGGAGACAGACCGTGGGGGTCAACCCCTGCCTAGGGAGCCACAACAGGGCTTCCAGGAGGAAAGCAGAGGCCCTGCTCATCCCCCACCTCTGAAAACCCGCCACAGGCAGGCACAGGGCACGGCTCCAAGCCCTGCCGTGGGCGCGGCCCTGGTCTCCACTCACAGCCCAGGTAACTGAGGCCTGGAGAGAAACCCTTTTCTGTTGTATCCGCAACAGGTGAAGATTTTTGCCAGGCAAGGAGATAGCTGGTCAACAGTAAAATGAAGGCACGGAGAATGAATGGCAGTGCCCCAGAAACTGAGGCGCTGATGAGCACCAAGACCACAGCCTGAATTCGTGCAGGAGCTCCGGGACACAGGCTTACACATCGGGCTGCTAACCGCAAAGTTAAGAGTTCAAGACTATCAGCTGGTCTGAGAGAAAGAAGAGGCTTTCCATTCCTGTAAAGAGTTACATTCTTGGGCTGAGCCCCGGTGGCGTAGTGGTTGTGCACGGGACTGCGGCCTACTGGGACGGAGGTTCAATTCCAGCAGTGGGGCTGGGCCTCCTACTCCCACCGCCGGAGAGCAGTGATGCCCCAAAAACAAAAACAAAAACAAACAAACAAAAAAGAGTTACATTCTTGGAAGCCCATGGTAGGGGGTGTGGGGGGGCAGGGTGGGCAAGTGTACTGTCCCCTAGGGCGGCTGTAAGTCACAGTCTACTTGATGGCAGTGAGGAGGTTGCAGTACACGTTACCGTCAATCGTAATATGCACTTAAATAGATTCCTAACCATATATACTTAATCATAAAAGGGAAGCTGGACCATGTCAGGCTCAGAGTCAATCTTCATAGCCTTCCTCACCCTGTGGGGCCCTTCGCCACCCACTGCTCCCACTCTCACATCTGCTCCTTCTCGCTGGTGCAGTGCCCTGTTCCCGTGCTTTCACGTCGCTCAAGGCTCAGTCTCTGAGAGGACTTCCACCCGCTCGTGGCCGGCCTCTATTTAAGATGCCTATCCCTACACACAATCTTCCTTGTTTTAGTCTCTCTGAGCTTTGAACTATCCTCAACACTCGGCTTTGTGATCCCTCCAGGCTACCTGCAGCATGAGAACAAACTGACCAATGAACACTTGGTGCTGTTCCATTCCTCTCCCGGCAACGCCTTCAACTCTGCCCGGAGCCTGCCGGCCATGCAGCGCCATCTGCCAAGCGCTGCCTTTGCGGTGCTCATCAGATGCTCCCCATTTTGAGACAGGAGTTTTCACGACATCAAATGAACTGTCGCGATGTTTTAAAAACCGCCACAATCCAAAAAGGAAAAGCCTAAGGGATTGAGCTGTCAAGCTCACAGTGGGGGGGGGGGGGTCCCAAATTTTCCCAATCCTACCTTTTGCTTTGATCTGATCCTGGCAGTCAAGGCGGTCTGCTGGCCCGCTGAGTTCTCGGGTTTCTTTGGCAGGCGCCCAGGCTGTAGCTGAGAGAGGGCTAACCTGAATTGAAAAGCCTGAAGTGCCCGAGTGTCTGACTAATCAGAAGTGGAAAGTGATCATGGGAAAACATTCCACCCACAACGCAATCAGACCATCGCTCTTCCCTTCAGTATCTGATGGGCTATATTCCTACGCACTTTCCAATTCATCACACGGGATATTTTAAGACACTTGAGGCAGAGGGAGTAAATCTTACTGCTTTATCAACCACAGCCGCAAATGGCAGTGGCGTGGTATTCAGTGCTACGGAATCTCAGCTCTCACTATTACCTGAATAGAGTTGTTTAAAGATCTCCCTACTTACTTTCTCTAAAGGCTTTACCCACCAGGCTTATATTCGTGGAGTTTCTCAAGCCCGACCGTTGCCCCTTTCCTCAGCGTGGCTGCCGCTGCGCCTCTCTGGCTACCCTGCGATCTGGCACACACGACTCTGCCCGGTCCAAATAGATCGGTCTTCCAGGAAATTACCTGCCTTGGAACCCATTACACAGGCTGATCAAGAAATGAGCTAAATTATGATTAGAAGCTTTGAGTAACAAAGCATCTCATGAACGGAAAAAGTTGTAATCCTTAAAGAGTACAAAAAACAGTTAATCAAGGCAATCTTTTACTCCTGGTAGAGATAAATTACTGAAGGAAAAACCCCCGAACATATTTTTGTATGAGACTTGATGGGAGAGACTGAAAGATGCTGGCACGGCTGTCCGTCGTGTGGCTACCAGGGAGACCTGTCCCCGTGCGTCAGACGGGAACGCTGACATCATTTTCAAGCAGTTTGCTGGCACTCCGTCCACATATCAATCACAGAATAGTTGGATCACATCAAGAAGAGTTCTTGTACATGCCTTACCACAATCAATTTTAGGACAGTTTCCCCTTCTTTGTACTCATTGTTATTTGTATAAATTTTTTCCAATTGTGGCAAAAAAAATACACAATGAAATATTCTCCAATTCAGCAACTTCTCCATGAAGCATTCAGTGCCAGTGCATACATGCTTCATGTTGTATGACCAGTATTGAAATCCTTTTCTCAACTGTCCCACATCCATCAACATAAACGCAATATCCCCTAAGCAAAAACTATTCCTACTTCACCCGTGGTAACCACTGGGCAAGTTTTTTGTTTTTGTTTTTTAATGTTTTCTTGATAGAATACTCACATATCATACACTTCAATAGTTAAATTGCTTTTAAAGGGAGCTGTATATACATCATCCCAATGCATTCTAAAGCTCCACACGGTCCCTGCATTCATTGTGCTCCTCAACTCCCCTCACCCCCACCGTTCCCGATAAAACATCCTTATCAGTTATCCTATGAATCCACTCCTTTTGCCCTTCATAAACTGGGAAATCTAATGAATAAAAAAAAGAAAAAGAAAACAGCTGTTAAAGTCCCTTGCTGCGGCTAAAGGGGACCTGCCAGTCTTCATCTGACTAGATATTCGGCATCTGGATGGATTGGGGGCTCCTACTGTCCTCCGTAGGCTTCTGCAAACTGAGTGTTCACAATGTTAGCTCTGTTACTTTTCCCTGCATCGTATTTGGATTTTATTAGGGTCATCTTGTATCACACAGGCTGGGGTGCTTCTTCCACGTGGACTCAGTTGATGCCTCACTGGGGACAAGCCTTTAAGTCCCCAGACACTATTCTTTGCGATCGCCGGGCTCCCTCTGCTTTCTCCAGCACGCTTTGCTACAGCACCCGTGTCTTCAGTGTCCTCTTCATGACAGTGAGTAAGGAGCAGGCCGCGTTCTAAGAACTAGTTATTCTTGGGTTGGGGCAGGAATTAGGAGGGAGCTCACAATCCATCTGCTTGTTCCCAGGTTGTACAGGACTCTAGGTGCTCGGGAGGGCATATTATGACAAAAGCAAAGATCAGCAACACAAAAACCAACCAAGAAAAAAACAAACAGGGAGACTATAAATCTTTACAGGAGTAGAAAGCACCGCCTTTCCCCCAAGGAGCAGATGGTGGTTTTGAACCACTGACCTTGGGAACCACGAAGAAGGTTAGTTCCTCAAAGATGCACGTGCTCATCTTCCTTGAGTTATAAGTAATATCACCAATGCATTTGCCTTTGTTTTTCCTTTTCTGTATTAAATAGTTATAGTTTCTAATAAGGATGACACCCGTTGAGATTTAACAATAAACCTAAAGAGAATAAGTTATCTGAATTACTAATACTACACAACATTTTATAAAAAACCTCAGAGGCTTTCAGGAGGAGGAAGAACCACTCTCTGGCGATCTAGAGTGCAGTGATCTGTAGGCATGTAGACGGCAGCTTAGCGGCTGTACTAAATGCCTGCTACAAATAGGATTAGAGCACAGGGGATACCAGTTTTTTACGCAGTCAGGTGAGGTCCTGGAGTGCCACCAATGGTTTATGCTCAACGACTAACGCACGAGCTGGCAGTGGAGACCCCCTGGGCAGAGTGATGGGACAGAGGCCCTCCGACAATTCTCTCAGGTAATACGTCAACATCCAGGGAGCACAGCACTGCCTGAGTTTCTCTCAAACCCACATGGAGTCCCCAGGGATGGACTTTGCTTGTTTAAAGACGGGGTGTGAGTAGAGGTCATATAAAGTCTGAGCTCAATATGACAGTGGCTTAAAAACGGCTTTTCTTCCCTTATTACCATGGCTTCCACTCATCTGTGCAGACTGCTCCCTCCAAGCCCTTTCTTGAACACCTAGAACTTGCTGCATTCCCCGAACGACTGGCAGCCAGGCTCCACCGGGAGCTGGCTTCTCTCATCACACACAGGCCTGTGAAATCCTACGTGGGGAGATGGAGAGAGGCTGTGTGCCTGCTCTACCAGTCAGCACAGCGGTCGTGGCACTTGATGGTTCAGTAGCAGCTGCACCTGGACATCTGGGTTTCCATCGAGCTTTGCAGGTGTTGAGAGGTAGGGGTCAGGGCCTCACTGCGGGGCACAGGTTTTATCAAAGACCATACGGTCCTAGCTGCTGAGGAAGCAGTTCTGATGCCCCAGCTTCCTGACGGTGTCAGAGACAGAAATGCCGCAAGACAGCCAGTTTTACTGCAAAACTCTTTATCCCTGGAGGCTTATCCACTTCATCAGAACTGCTTTGCTCTGTGAAATCTGTCTGTTTGATTATACACAATATATTTTTATATTGAACACTTTATGGTGTTGAAGATCAGATGTCTGAAAGACACTCACTCTTCTTATTTTGACTTGGGACTAGTAAGGTCAAGATGAAAAGTTCAGTTTTAAAAGAGTTCTTTTTTTGCACATGCAAAGTAGCAGAAAAGGAGTGTGGGTAAGGTTATCACATCTGCCTTGCAAAGTCACGGAAACGATCTCTAGAAAGAGAAAATGCTTGGCTGACTCTTATCCCTTAATGATCTAGAAATGGTTTAGCACAAAAATCACCAGCATGGTTGGTTGTACATAAAAGGACTTACTTGACTGCGGCAAATACATTGTCTCCACTTGGAACAATTACACAGTTTTTCTTTGCTTCATTTGTCCCCACATACACAGGAAGCTCGTCTGGGGAATCCCTGGGAAGCAGAAAAAGTCATTACCTCAGCTGCCCTTAAGTCATCTTTCCAAGCAGGTATATATTTAGGTGCATAGATTAAATATACAATTTGAATCTATAGGCTCTAAGCGCCTTAGAAATAAACACCTACACAAATCTTATAGAGCGGACACTAAAATTAAGATTCTTCGATCCTAATACTTCGACTGCACTCATACATAAAGGAAAGGAGATGAAGGTGTGTTAAAGACAGAAATCATACGCCATCGTCTCCTTCCAAGTTCAAGAGTCAAAAATAAAAGAAAAGAAACAGGTCAGACTTACAAAATGTTGGATAGAGGTCTTCGTTATACATATAGCCCAAACCTTTTCATTTTATAATTGAGCAAGACAACATAGGGATCAAATGACCTCACCAAGATCCTAGTAAGTTAACACAAAGCCACAAACAGAATCCACATGAGTCAATTCTCACTCTTCTCGGATGTACTCAGGACCCTGGTGGCTGTCGGACTGTGAACGGGAGGGCCAGTGGTTCACACCCACCAGGCACTGCCCCAGAGAAGGCTGAGGCCATCTGCTCCCCTAAAGACTTACCGTCTTGGAAGCCCACAGAGGCAGTTCTACTGTCCAATAGGTTCACTAAGAGTCTGCATCAACTCAGTGGCAGTGAGTTTGGTGGGGCACTTTCCCTCTACTTCTGTCTTCCTCGCCATATTAAATGGCAGCATTCTACTGGTATACTAGGACCAGGTGTTTTCCCCCATACTGCCACTAATCCTCAACATTTTAAGGATCTTGCATGACTTCATTTAATCCTCACTGCTCCTCTCCTGTATGTATAATTTCCCCCATTGTTACTGGAGAGGTACCAGGTCACTAAGCAGTCAGCAGTAGGCCCAGGCTCCCGCCTTGGTGCCCTGGAGGCACATGGTGCAGGTAAGATGTGGCAACTGCTTGACGGACCGTTTGGGGGCAAAGGGGTGGTGAGGGTATTATGACAAAGGGAAGTGAGTGGCGTTCAACTTAAGAGTTCATCCATTTAAAATGGCAACATCAAGAATAAGAAACAGCCTGCATCCACTAACTAGGGGGAAATAATGCCCCTCACCTTGGGAAAGGCCAGAGAAGGTCCATTTATACTGGTTAGAGAGACACCATTTGTTGTAAGTGAAAGAAGAAAGAAAGACTGTTCACCTGAAATAGCCCATGTGGTACTGAGATTGACTATCCCCAACAATTATTGTCTGGAACTCGGGGGGGTCATAGTAAAACCTCCAGTGCAGGTTACAATTCAGCCCTGCTGCTTTCCCCTTCCTTTTCTGCTTCCCGGCGAGGAGATCATAGGGACCCACCAATCGAAGCCCAAGGCCGGCAGAAAGTGAATCTAGGAAGAAACTGATGTTTATTTACAGGAGTATTCTTCAGGAGGCAGAGAGGAAATCATGCTTTTTATTAGCCAACTATTTCTAATGATCTTATAAGCATTTCTAAAGTTAAAAACCAAACAAAGCCACTAAAATCCTCAGAAATTTCAGGTACCATACATACTTGAGGTTAAGCTAACCCGAGTATCAGCCAAGGTACCTAATTTTACCACAAACATTGCATAAAAAAATGCGCTGAAATTACCGGGGAGATGATATTTTATAAACATTCAATGGAAAAAAGCCAGAGCAGCACTCATTTTAGGATTGCCTCTTAAATTTGCCATTGGATTAGTTTATATTCCAAACATTCCTGTTACTTCATATTTTTGCCAAAACCAGACTCTGTAGTCCTGCTGGGTGATGAGACGGATAAACACTTACCATGTCTCATTACTGCACGGTGGCTAGCCTCATATACCCATCGCTCACACATGTTTACCAGTGAGACAGGGAATGAGAATGGATTTTAAAGGTGTTCAATCTATGTTTCCAGGCTGAGCCCCAGTGGTGTAGTGGTTGAGTGCGGGACTGTGGCTCATTGGGTTGGCGGTTCAAATCCAGCAGCGGCTCTCCAGACGCAAGGCTGGGCCTGCTACTGCCACCAGAGGGCAGTGATGCCCATCCCCCCCCCCCCCCAAAATAATGTTTCCTTGCCTTTCCTGGGTGTTACTAACGGTGTACACACATGTACACATGCAGCTGCTATCGATCTACTTCTGAAAAAATCAGCCCCTGAAAACCCAAAGGGGCACAATTCTACCTCAGTAGACAGGCCTTTTCCTAAGTCAGAACGGACTGGCAGTCGCTGGGTTCTCTCTGCTAATCGGCTGATCATCTCTCCAGAGTCCCTCGGCTCCCAGGCCAGCTATCTGGCCCACTCGACCCCTGCTCGTGGGGGGTGGGCCAGAGGGTCACTAGAACAGGCTAACGGGCACCTCACAACAAACCCCAGCCGAGTCCGTCTTCACAGACCACAGAGGGAGAGAGTGCGCTAAAAGCAGAGGCCTGGGGTCTGTCCAAGTGTGTAATTTTCTAACTTCAGACGGCTCTTCTTTGCTTCTGGGAGCCTCCAGGCAGGACTCGGAAGAAGAACACGCTTGGAAGAAATAACGGGGAGAAAAGTCTGTTTTGAGAAGGAAAAATCGTGTCACCTCCCTGGAGCTTAAGGTTGTTTATCTGTTTTTTTTTTTTTTTTTTTTAAGGGCATCACTGCCCTCAGGTGGTGGGAGTAGGAGGCCCAGCCTTTGCTCCTGGGAGCCGGAATTGAACCTCCATCCCAGTGGGCCGCAGTCCCGCGCACAACCACTACGCCACCGGGGCTCAGCCCCTCACTGTTTAAAGTCACAAGAAAACTAAAACCACCTATTTCACTAGCCAGTAATAAAAAGGGTGTACAGAAAAAAATTCTATACTCTCTCCCCTCTCTAAATAGATAAAAGTATATAAAATTTGAAAAGATGAGATCATGTTGTTTTCCTATCTGATTTCTGTTCTTCATCCTGCCCTACTAAAAATTTCTGAATAGCTTCCTATGCTCTCAAATTATTTTAAATGTTTAAGGGCTGCATGATTTTCTACTATAAAAAGGTGCAAAGACTCATTCTCCGTTGATGCCATCTTTTGTTTTTTAAAGGAAAAGAATTCTATGTAATCCTTTCATAAGCATCTTTGTAGGTAAATGTTGATACATGGCCATGACTATCTTCAAACAAGGGGCTATGCAATTTAAGTGCTGGGAAATACTGTCAAAATTCAGAAAGCATGTGCCAATCAACAAGGTATGTGTCCTCTACTCCATGCTAGTTAAAGCAGAAATAAAATCACACAGTACAAAATAGCACATGATCAAAAGTGATCGCCATCTCTTTCCTGTTGCCAGCCACAACCCATTCCCATGTTCTGAGCCATCCTTTCACAAACAGGTAAAACCAGGAACGCAGGTGTACATCTAGTACCCACACACTTCTTTTACAGTCAACCTACCTCAGGCACGATACTTTCTTGAAGGTTTATTACATTTATCCATGGAAAATCTGCCTTCTAACTATTAACAGCCACTGAATCGCTGCATTACCGATGGGCATGCAAGCTGTATCCTTTTCTCTTGCTTTGATAAATACGCTGGGGCTACATTCTTGGTTCACAAAAACCACAAAAGAGGTCCAATTCTTAAGCTGTACTAAAACCTTTGTTCAAAAACTGAAGTGCTTATACTTCCCCACAAACCCACATTAGATTATCGACCTTTGCGTATGAGGAATAGGGACTTTTATGACTTTAACTTATATTTTACTCTATTTTGGTTATGTGAAACATCTTTGAAATGGTTCCTTTTCTACTAACTGTTGATGTTCTTGGTCTAGGAACTACCATCTTTTCCACTCACAGAAGCGGGAGGAGGGTTCGGGAGCCACTCACCAGCTGGCTTTGCGGGATCAAGTTCTTCACAGAACTTCCAGAAATGATAGAAATCTTCGGGCAGCGCGAGTTTATAATGAGTTTCTACTTCTTTGCGCAGGTCTCCGGGGACATCGGCTGCACATGGCTTGCTTTTCTTCACATCCACTGGCTTTTCACACTGGAAGGCGGCAGACCAAATTTATGCGCCCCAAGGAACGGCAATGGCTTTCCTTACAAAACAACAGCTTACTCTTGCTCACCCGACCCCATGGAGATGCGTTTTCCTTAAGACTTGTCAGAGGTGTTTCTAAGTCAACTCTGGACAAAGATGAAGAACTTCTAACAAATGATGGTCTAGAGGGACCCACGAAGCAAGCCTGTCCATTTACTTCTCTCAGATACTGGACACAAAGAAGGAAGACAGGAAAGCAGGGTGGGAAGAGGGAAGGAAGGCACGCAGGGAAAGAGGAATGACAAGAGGGCAGGGTCTGCCCCCTGTGGGCACACGTCATCTCAACACCAGACAGATTCCCTGACCCCATCAGAAGACTGACAGAAATGAGTGGCCAGCGGTTTGTCAGATAAAAAGCTGCTGCTTCAACAAGCTCCAGAGTCTTCAACTTGAAAGCAGCCATATCTCCTTTTTGGCATTCCAAATGAAGGGACAGGGAGGGTGACGGGTAATTTTAAGCATCGACAGTCTAAAGAAAATTAGGCGAGTATCAGGAGACTAAACTATGGGTCCTCAAATCCAATTATTATAGAACTGCCTTTTATTCCAGGGATAAGGTTATAAAATTCAGCTCTGTAGTACCTCTGCAACACAGATTTATTATAGACGTATGCGAGGCTACACCATCTTTGATAATGCCTAGTAATACATATTTGGGAAGTTTCTACAAAGGTAGCACACTTAATTGGAGGCTACTCATTCTTTTTTATTTAGTAGTAATCTGACTTTTCTTTCTGGGAATAGAGAGTCTTTCTTTTTGAGCTGTATTTTTTTGGTTTGTTTTCAATAGCTTTACTGGCACTGTAGATCATTCAATATTAAGACGACTTCTGCAGTGAACACCATGATCAATTTCAAAACAATGTCATCTTGTACTCCTTGTTAGCTTGCCCCTAGGCAATGCTCAACCCAGTTACTGTCTTTACAGCTCTTCCTATCCCAGATTTCACCACAGAACATCAAACAAAGCACGACAGGAGGCAAACAAAAACAAAACAAAACCCCCAACAAGAATGACTAAACAAAATATGGAAACATCTGGACTGAATTCTTTAATTCACAAGAAAACTTCAGCAACCAAGCCTTCCTTCTCTAGCCACAAATTTAATTGATACCAAGGTTGAAAAACTCTAGCGTAAATGTTCCTTACATTTTTATTCTTCTGTTTTTCCTAGTAGGCGCAAGTATCGTGATGCTCTGAATTTGCAGTGGGCAGCTAACCTTGAGGCCAGCAGTGTGAAACCACTTCTCGCTTGCAGGGAGAAAGAAGTGGCTTTCTGCTCCTGTGGAGTTACAGTCTGAAGCCCAGGGGTGTCGTTGCCCTGCCTGAGAGGGTCACTATGTGTCACGATGTATTTGATGGCAGTGAGATCATCAAAAGTCTCTAAAAGGTATTTATGAGTCTGAGAAGAACCCAGGAATTTCGCACTATAAGCCCACACTCCGGGCTGAGCCTCAGTGGCGTAGTGGTTGTGCGCAGGACAGTGGCCCACTGGGATGGAGGTTCAATTCCAGCTCCACAGGAGTAAAGGCTGGGCCTCCTACTCCCACCACCAGAGGCAGTGATGCCCTAAAAACCTAAAAAAACAAAAACAAAAACAAAAAACCCCCAAACTCCTTGAAATACCTATCAACAGGAGACTGGAGGGCAAAACAATGGAATGCTGTACTTAGTGAGACTTGAACTACACACAATAGTATGGAACAACCTCAACAAAATAACGTTGCATTTAAAAAGAAAATCCTAGGAGACTCTATGTAGCATGATAGCTATGTGAGGACGCTGAATAAGAATGGAAAATAGTTTAGGCATGTCCATAAAATTTGAAGACCAAAAAAAAAGGGTAGGGGAACAACAAAAAGAAATCACAACCTTCAGGTTAATTGACCGAGAGTGCAAGGAAGAAGTTAGGGAGAAGGAATAGGGACAGGAAACAAACCAGAGGCAAAGCTACCCAAGTTTATTGGCTGCAAGGCTCACAGGTGTTTGATATCAACTACGGTAAACAAGGACCACACATTGACTAACCATGATCGCTGATCAAGAAGCTTATCAATCTGCTTCTCTTTAGTCAGTAAGAAAAAAATTAAAACAGCTGTCGAGTTGTTGGAGGAGTCCTGGTGGTATAGTGCTTAAGTACTGGCTGTGAGTCACATGGTTCAAAGCTGGAACCCACCAGCATCTCCCGGGACAAAGACTGGACTTTTAGGGCCATCGACGGCCTCAGAAACCCACAGGGGGTCCCTGGGAATCACACGGAGTGGGTGCCAGACAGCTTGGCTTCGGGGTATACAGTTGTTGATAATAGTCATCGAGTCAACGAGCAATACAAGAGCACAGAACTCTGGCTTTCAGGGAGCACAACTTCTCCTCTTTATGCTTATTAAGCCTTTAATACTTAACCAAGTTTCTGTTATAAGCATTTTCTGTGGATTAACTCATTCAATTCCCGCAACTGCCATGTGAGCTAGATACTATTACCCATATTTTACAAATGAGGAGATGAAATCTCATTCCCTAAGTAGCAAGGAGAATTGAAACCCAGGTGGGCTGGCTAATGCATGCTTCACCATCTTATCAGGCAGGTGCTTCTAAACGACAGATAAAGAGCAGTGGGAACATCCGAATAGCGATCTGCCCTCTCTTCCATCAATCATTTCAGCATTCATTCATTCGTTTATTTATGGCGTCACTGCCCTCTGGTGGGAGTGGGAGGCCTAGCCTTGCTCCTGGAGAGCTACTGATGGATTTGAACTGCCAAGCTGGGGGGGGGGGGGGGGGGGGGGAGCCGCACCCAGGGCTCAGCCCACATTTCAGTCTTTTAATTATTTCTTTAAAATAAAAAATTTTTAGAGGATGCCGTCAGGCTTTTTGTTTTTAAACCTGGTTTTCACTGTACTTTCAGCATCGCGTGTTAGAAAATCCTCCCCTTCCAGGTTGAAAGGCAAGGCTGCCTACTGGTTCGGTTTCTCCCAAGTCAGAGTGCCTCCGCTCATCCCTGCCTCTGCCGTTGCTCAGCTCCCTTACCTTGGGCAAGTTTTACAAACGGCTCCAAAAGTTCATGGAAAAATTCCAGCATCTTCTCATTCTCTTTCCTCGTGAACTTTTTGTCTTCTAATCCACACAGAGGGCTTATGTAGCACCTACTGGTACACCAAAGAGATGGACTGACCTGGGTGGCTGCCAGCTGGGGTTCAAACACCCACACTTGGGAGGGTGGCACCCATGTTTCATTCTGTTGTGTACAGGAGAGCTACAGCAGAGCCAACGAGAAGGCAACGGACATCCTCACGGGGTGGCTAATGAATTATTGCCGTTTTCAAAATGAGTTCTGGAGCTGGAGAGCTCAAATCCAGATGCTCTGGTTTAGCTTCTGTAGAGATTCACAGCCCGGGAAGTCCTATCATGTCCGGTCAGGGTGGCTTGGAATCAGACTTGCACTCAACAGTTTAGTTGTTTGGCTTAGTGGTTGAGTGCGGGACTGCGGCCCACTGGTTTGGCGGTTCAAATCCAGCAGCAGCTCTCAGGAGCAAGGCTGGGTAGCCCCCCCCCCCCCCCCCCCCAAAAAAAAAAAAGAAAAGAGAACAACGCTGGCACACAGTAAATGATAAATGCTGGCAACTATGGTTCGGGATAGTCTTTACAGACTTGCCTTTGATTTTTGTCATGCATACCTAATTCTTACACTGCCACAAGTTTGTACTGTACCTTCCAAAGAAGACAAAAGGATTTTCCAGCTCTGCCCTACCCTACCTACCCATCTCCAACTTGGAGAATTTAAAAGTGGCTACCCCAGTCTTGGGGCTGGGGCCACTCCAATGAATGGCTTGATAATGGAGAGAGCCCATAACCGCGGCCCTCTGAAAAAGCCTCCCCCCAGCCTGTTTATAACACAGCGGGAACACCGTTCCCCACACCCTACTTAGCAGGACACCGGTCTCCTACAGGACCTGCGCCTCGGTCATGGGATTCGAGCGCACACACTTGCCGCTGTCTGGTGCCCGGCTTCCTTCCAGCTCCCGCCAGACCAGCCTCCCTGCAGTGCCACAAACGTCTTCCCTTCGCGCCGTCCCTCCCCCTCCGTTGCGCTTTCTGCCCACAGGCAGCCTCAACGGATGCTGGGGTTGGCCCCAAAGTCTTCCTTAACATCCTTTATGACCCGCCGGTGTGCTTCCCAGCCCCGGCTACGGCACTAGCGTCCTAGACCCAGCCCAAACCCCTGGGCAGGGGGGGGGGGGTCCCGCCGCCCCCGACCGCGGCGGCCGATCCAGCCCGAACTCCACGCCGCCCCCCGGCCGCTCCGCGGGAAGGCATGCGGGAGGGCCGCCGGTCGCCGGGCCCTGCGACTCCGGATGCACGCGGGCAGGAACCCGGAGGAAGGTGCCAAGGCAGAACTGCCAAGGCAGAACTGCCAAGGCGCAGTCCCCGGCCGAGCGGGAGAGCGGACGCGGGGGGCGGGGGGGCGGGGCCCGGGAGCGCGGCCCGCAGCCGCCGAGCCCCGCGCGCCGGAGACGGGCTGTCCTGGGTGGCGGCGCCCAGGCGAACAGCCCAACGCCCCGCCGAGCCCGCCCGGCCTCGCCGGCCGTACCTGCACCCCCTCCCCGCCGGGCCGCCGCTTCCCGCCGCCAACCATCCTGCAGCCCGCCGCGGCGCCGAAAAGAGAAATCCCGCGTCCCGCCGCGCTTCCGGGCAACTCGGATCGCTTCCGGGTTCAAGGGCCGCCAATCCGCTCCCCGGCGCCGCCGTCGGCGTGCCGCTTGAGAGACGAGGCCCCGCCCCCCGCCTCGTTCCCGGCCTTCTGAGCGGGCGAGCCAGCTGAAGCTCCGCCCACCCCAACGGGGCGGAGGGGGCGTGCCTTCCACCCACACCTGTAGATTGGGCGGGTGGCGGGAGCGCAGCCCCTCTGAAGATGGTTCCGGGAGGCCCTGGAGAGTTCGCCTGGAATTTGGTCCTTAGCAATGTCCGTGACTGTGGGCTTGGCTTTGGGGTGCTAACGGTAGGTCTGGGGTTCAAACCCCACAGCTGCTCTAAGGGAAGGTGAGGCCCTCTGATCCTGATAAAGTGACCAGACGTCCCGCATTTTAACAATTTAACAACGGCCCGCAGCGTTTTAAAATTAAAATAAATATATTACAATACTATTTTTGCGTCCTATGGACATTTTTGTTGTTCCATATAGACCAAAATTTTAATCAAGGGCCCCCCTCCCCCCGTTTCCCCCCCCCCCCCCCTTTTCTGGTCAATGATGCCCCTCTTAAAATCTGGTCACTTTATTACAGTGGTTCTCAACCTGTAGGGCGCGACCCCTTTGGGGGTCGAACGACCCTTTCACGGAAGTCGCCCGATTCATAACGATAGCGAAATGACAGTGATGAAGTAGCAACGAAAATGGCTGGAGTCTCCACTACATGAGGAACTGTATGAAAGGGTGGCAGCATTAGGAAGGTGGAGGGGAACCACTGGTCTAAGAAACCCGAAGGACCCGATCGATTCTGCTCTGCCCTATATGGTCCGAATTGAGTCCGAATTGTCCCAAGGCAGTGAGTCAGGGTGTCTGAAGGTAACACCCCTGCAAACACACAGGTGAAGGCCCAGTAGTTGCTGAAGGCTGCCTTTGGAACCCACCTGGGGAAGGAGAGGAGGCACTTTGCTTCCCTGCACTGCCTGGTAGCTCTTATAAGGTCGACCACCTTAGTGCTCAGGTATTTTCAGGTGGTGAGACTGGGTATATGGAGCTGCCCCCATCAGAACTACCCACCCCACCCTCATTTTTGAAAGATAAATCTTTCTCTCCCCTCTCTTCTCTTTTTTCTGCTATAGGATTATTACCGAAGGCTCATTTGTCAGAAGTAAACCAGTCAGTCTCTTTCACCCTGTGCTTGGTCTCCTTCTTAACTCTGGATGGTCTCTCTCCCCGCCCATCCTATGGCAGTCTAATCTTGAGTGAGCTTGTTTATGAAGCAAAAGTGTGGGCACTGTTTAACTTATTGAATCAGAATCAGTATTTTAACAAGATCCCCAGTGGTTTTTTGGGTTTTTTTTGTACACACAGATGGTTGAAAGACACCTTTCTTTATGTACTATCGACAGGTAGGGCTCCACCCCCATCCTGGAAATGTTTTCTGGGCTTAAAAAAGTGATTTATTCGCCCCTTTCTGGACTTTAAACCAGTTCTTTCCAATGAAGTCATGGCTGATGAAGCAAAACCAAACAGTCCAAAATTTGTAAAAGGTGGGTGAGCAGAATGATAAACCAGACAGGAAAGATGACGACACGGCGACAACCTGCTGGGAACCAAATCTGCAGCTTAGAAAACGAGGCCTGTGTGTGCATTCCATAGCAACCAAATCTCTTGACTGACCCAACGAACAGTGACCCACTGCTCAAAGGCACTCGAATGTGTGTGACTGTCCACCGTCCTGACAATAATCCAATTTCCCGTTGCAGGCTCCTTAAAGTTCCCACTGTGTCTTTCATCATATTGAATGAAGAAAGCACCTTATTAAATGATACAGGAAGCATCGAAAGATGATGGGAAGAATACAGTCACTGTTCCCAAAAGAACTACTCTACATATAAGCAAGCATATAAGCTCTAGCATATAAGCAAGAGCCAATGGTCTTGAAGGGAGAAGTTCAAGCACTAGCTAAAAACAAAGCACCATAAATTCATGGGATACTAATTGAAATGTCTCAACAAGCCAACGAAGCACTGGAAGCACTCACTCTCTATTCCGAGATATTTGGAAGACAGACACTGGGCCAGCTGACCAGAAGAGACCCATATTTACACCCATTCCAAAGAAAGATGGCCCAAGAGAATGCCCCACTTTAGATCGATATCTTTGATATCACTTGTAAGTAAACTTTTGCTGAAGATAATTCAACAGTATATTGACAGCAGCCAGAGGTTCGGGCTGGCTTAGAAGAGTACTCAGAACAAGGGGTATCATTGCTGATATAAGATGGATCTTGGCTTCCAGTGGAGAACACCAGAAAGATGTTTACTTGTGTTTTATTAACTATGCAAAGGCATTTGGCTACGTGGTTCGTAACAAACTATGGATTACCTAGAGAAGAATGGGAATTCCAGAACACTTTGTGTGTTCATGTAGAACCTGTGCATGGATTGAGAGGCAGTTGTGTGAACAGAACAAGAGAATACGGCATGGTTTAAAATCAGGAAAGGGTTGTATCCTCCTACCATACTTATTCAATCTGTACACTGAGCAAATAATCAGAGAATCTGTCTTATATGAAGAAGGATGTGGCATCAGGATCTGAGATGGTTCAGGTTTATTGTGCCAACCTTGCTGATAAACACATGGGGTTAATTAAAGGGTTAAGTGGTGTCCTTCTCCAGGGACTGGCCTCTCCTCACAGTATAAATTGTGTAAGACAAAGTCTTGCCCTCCTTGCCTCTAAGGAACCATTCTGGCTGTACTTCTTGTCTATATACCTCTAATCATATCAAAGAATTTTTCTTCTATTTTGGGGAGTGTTTTTATCAGGAAAAGTTGTTGAATTTTATCAAATGCCTTTTCTGGATTGACTGAGATGATAGTGTGATCACCCCCTGCCCCTTTTTAAATTCATGGAATGAATGACATTGATTTTCTAATGTCGAACCAACCTTGCATCCCTGACACGAATGACACCTAACTGTGGAGTATTATCTTTTTTTTTTTTATTGTACTAATTTATTTATTTATTAAATAATTTCATTGGGGGCCCTTACAGCTCTTATAATACTCCATACATCAATTGTATCAATTATATCTGTACATATGTTGCCATCATTACTTTCCAAATATTTAGTTTCTGTTTGAGCCCTTGGTAACAGCACCTCTTTTTCCCTCCACCACCACCCTCGGGATCCCTTGATAAGTTATAAATTATTTTTGTTTTCATATCTTACACAGTATGCTGCTCACCCTTCACCCATGGTTCTGTTGTTCATCCCCTTGGCGGTGATGAGGATTATGCATCCATCATAGGTTCCCCCTACCTTCCCACTTCGTCCCTCTTTCTCCATGTGTTATCTGTTTTTATATGGTGTTGGACTCTGTTGGCTAGAACATTGCTGAGATTTTTAGTGTCTATATTTATGAAGAACTTTGGTATATGATTGTTTATGGTATCTTCACCTGGCTTTTGTATCAAGGTTATGCTGTCTTCATAGAATGAATTAGGGAGTATTCCTTTCTTGGCTGTGTGCTGGAATAGTTTGCAAAAGGTTGATAACAACTTTTCTCTGAATGTTTGGTCAACTGTCCAGTGACCCCTTCTGGAGTGGGACTTTTGGTGGTTGTTGGATATTTCTTTTTAAGACCCAGCCTTTCTGAGGTCTCTCTGAGTGAACCCAAACCTTGTTTATTATCAGGTGAGCACCATTAACTCTTGGTCCCCTACCCAGGAACTCCTATCTCATTCATCATTCACATAAGAGTTTATCAGATATGGAGACGCCTGCTTCTCTCGCTCTTTCTCTTTCTTTTCCTTCACTGTAGAAATTGTGTGTCACACTGAACTTTAATGACCTAGTGTATTAATTAAAAATTAATAAAATATACATCGAACACCAATGAGTACATTTCAATCTATCCATTTATACAGCTATCTAGTTATTTAACACATATTCCTTGGGAATATCTTACATATGAGGCACTGTGACTTGGTTTCTATCAATTCCTAAAGACATTCAAATGACTCTCAGAATCATTTATCATATGCCACTGTGATAGTTAACTTCTTGGGTCAACTTGGCTGGTCCGGGATTCTCAGTAGTTTCCACAGTTAAGACCTGTATTAGTCTTGGTAGACTGGAGAAACAAAATTCATAAACATGCATATGTACGGGCTGAGCCCCGGTGGCATAGTGGTTGTGCGCGGGACTGCGGCCCACTGGGATGGAGGTTTGATTCCAGCTCCACAGAGCAAAGGCTGGGCCTCCTACTCCCACCACCTGAGGGCAGTGATGCCCCCCCAAGACAAAACAAAACAAAACAAAAGTAACATGCATATGTACATAAGGGAGAGTTTAGATAAAGGGTAGTGGTACATTAAGAAAACATCCCAACCCAGTCCAGTCCAAGGTCATAAGTCCGATATTAGCCCATATGCCCAATACCAATCTATAAAATCTTCTTCAGACTCATGAAACACATTCAGTGATGCTGAATGCAGGGCGATCACAGGTCAGTGAACAGAAAGTGTTTGGATCCAGTGGTGATGTAAACATCTTAGCACTGGCAGAGGGGTCTCTGTCGTGTCTCCAACTTCAGAGGTCTGGTAGCATCAGGGGAGGTCCATGTGGCTTCTCAGGGATGTCTCGCAGGAAGTCGACTTTGTCAGTCCAGTGTCTCCAAGGGAGTGAATGTTGTCAGCAGAAAGTCTCCAAGCCAGTGGCTCCTGCTTCCAAGAAGGAATGACCACATTTCCCAGAATGACCACATTTCCCAGAATTCTCAGGAGAAGGCCATGCCCACACAGAAGTCTTATCGGCTCTCTCCAGATCGACAGGTTAGATTCCACCCCTACACTCTTCATCCTCAAATTGACACCAGATTAGGGGCCTGCCACAAGACCTCTCAGTCTCCTCTGAGGAGCTCTCCTAGAGGCCGCTGCCAATAGAAGTTGATGCTGTGCAAACACCGGCTTGCTTTTTATTGGGTCCGGATCTTCCACCTGACTCATCACCCTCTGGGGCTTTGAACTTGAGCCATTGGCCAATCCTGGGAGTCATCTGCGGCCACAAGCCCGACCAGACAATCTTGGGGTTATTTGCTTGTCCGGGCTACAAGTCTCTTCACTTCCTGTCGATCTTGGGTTCATCAGCAACCCAAAGCTACACGAAAGCCTCCCTCAGACTTGGAACTTGTCCACTTCTACAATTATGTAATCCAGCCTGATGGAAACCTTTCTCTCTAGATATGCACATGTGTTTCGGTGGCTCTGCTTCTCCAGAGAACCCAGTCTATGACATGTCACTGACTTAGAACAGTGCAAGGTCATCGCAATCACGTCTCCAGGCCTCTTTCCCTAGGACAGAAGGAAGATTTCAAATTACGCAGGTCAGTCGCTTCCGTACAGATTAGGAAAAGAAGGAAGGGAGGGACAGTCCGCTTCTGGAAAGAGAAGTTTGCAGGCAGGAATGCAGGGGGGCTCATGGAAGCATCGTGCTACGGGATTAAAGAACACCATTAGTGGGTCAGGATTGAGAGATGCATGGAAAATTAGGTGGGTCACTTCATTCACGCTGCAGGTGCCTAAGCTGACAAGATGTCCGTTTCCCTTTTCTAGTCCTTAACAAGGGCTGAACAGCATATCAGTCAAGCGCAGGGCAGAATTTTTTCTTTCTGTCCGTGGTATCTAGTTTTGATAAATGGAGGCTGGTCGGATAAAATGCTTCCGCTTAAACAGATCACCGTGATTATATTTTTAAAATTGAACAACGGAGGAGCTTGAGTGATGGGACTCGATCGGTTCCCTTGCACACCTCTTTCCCACTGGAAACCCTGGGTGCACACGCTGCAGTATTATGTGAGCACTCAGCAGTTCGAGTTTCACCTAGAAGGGCCTTGAGATGGGTCCAGTGATTTGACTCTGAGGAATCAACCCTTGGAAGCTCTGGGGAGCACCGTCCTGCACTGACACACAGGGGGTCACTGGAGTCAGAAGGGACCCCACCATTGGCTTTTATTTTTCCACAACTAGCGAAGAGAACTCCTATATCCTAGGCCTTTCCTTTTGGCAACAACTGCCATGAAACAGATGAAAATAGCTTCAGGGGCTGTCTGCAAAATAAAGAAGTAGCCTGTGTGCCTTCAGCCCCTGGGCTTTCTTAAGAAAATATATACATGTCTCCGGTAAAGAGTTGTTTGTACCTAGAAATCCCAGAGGCTTTTAGACTCTAAGCACATTGTCATGGCTACAGCCACAGCCAAGCTGCTGCGTGTCATGCTTTTCAGCTTAGACTGGGAACATTTCGCTGGATTATGTGAGCCCCATGAGGGCTCCATCTGCAGATTCTGGAGGTAAGAAATCTGCACTTGGACTTCTCTGGCACACAACAGCGTCTCCGCAATTTGCCAGGGCCATACCCACTCAATCGATGTGGGAACATATAACTCAGGGATGCTGAGAACCTTCATTAAACATTTTCCCTCCAGAAACCTAGAGTGTATTTTCTATTTTAAATGGTGTAGAAATGACACTTGAAGTAATGGACCCTGATTTATTTTTATTTAAACATATAAAAATTCACAGCAACATTTTTCCTTCCAGGTATGCAACGTATAGGTATCGAATGCATAACAACATAAAACCCCTAATAGTTATTCATTACCTATTTATTATTTTTCTTCCCGACAACTGAAAAGACTTGCATCATAATTCAATCAGATGGACCAGAGGTTGTGTATCTGGATGTTGATCTATAGTCTTCCTTCTGAGCAGGTGCCTACAGGATGATGATAGCTAAACCAAATTGAGAGGAATGGGAGGCGTCTGGTTCAATGAATTTGAATAGCACCTCACTATGAATCTCCTGCTTTTTAAAAAACCTTCCGTGCTTGCAAATCTGTGGGAATCCACAGTTGTGTTTTAAAGTTACTCTATTAGAAAAAGATGCCTGAGACCAGAATCTAAACTCTGAGACCACATCTTTCCCTCTGAACTGCTGGGAACCATGATCAATAATAGAGATGATCGGGCTGAGCCCCGGTGGCGTAGTGGTTGTGCGCGGGACTGCGACCCACTGGGACGGAGGTTCAATTCCAGCAGTGGGGCTGGGCCTCCTACTCTCACCACCAGAGAGCAGTGATGCCCCCCACAAACAAAACAAAACCAAAACCAAAAAAATAGTAGAGATGATCTCTGCCAGCTGTTTTGGGAATTCTCTCTTCGCCTAACTCACAGGAAAGGCGATTGTCCCCCCCTGGAGGAAAGATGATCATAAGGTCTGACCCCACATACACAATCTAAATGGTGTAGCTCGCTCTTTCTGCAACTTCCAAGGGCTAAACATGCTGGTTTGTTTCTTTTTAATTTAGTCGGGGAGGGGGCAAGCCCAGGAGTCTAGTCAAGTTTTCGAGGGACCATGAGATCCCAACCTCTCAGCGATGTATCTGACTGCTTGAGGTTGACAATCAGAGGGCAGACATCAGTGCTGGGAGGAGAATGAGCCAAGGTAGGAAAGTGGAGGCACAGCACTCACAGCTTGGGAACTTGTGAAGAAAAGTTACTGCTCTTCATTTTATGTGAACATCATTCTACAAACCACCACATAGGCAACATGCGATTCTTTTTAAAGAAGAAGACATCACTGTGGTCAAAGGGCAGGGTCTAGCATGCTTTCGAAAAATCTCCAGAACATCTGAAGGCATTGCCTTTATCTGAGTTGATATCTCACTTTTGGGACAGCTCTGGATCCTGCAGGCCATTCCACTATTTCATTTCCCAGGATGACACGTGATGACTTTTCATTCCTCTCCCCCTTCAAACCCACCGGAAGATTCAAATAAAGCCGACTTCACTGCCAGAGATGGCCGAGGGGCATTTTCATGTATTTGGGTCGTGGGAAAGGAGCGTGGCAAGAATAAGCCACCCAGGCACAGGAACACTGCACCAAACACATAGAGACTCTGCAAAGTCCGAGCTGGCAGATCAAATCCCACTGCCATCATAAAAAGGAGAGGAGAGGAAAAGGGAGGAGAAAGAGAGAGAGAGAGAGAGAGAGAGAGAGAGAGAGAGAGAGAGAGAGAGAGAGAGATGGAGATGTGCAGATGCGGAGATCCGTGAGTTCAAACTGCCTCATCGAACTCTCTCGTCTCGCTCCTCGTGTGGTACCCTACAAAAGAGCATTCCTTTGGTCAAAACTGAATGATGTCACAGCCCATGTCTCCACTGTCTCTCCTCCATTCCTTTGCTTACATTTTTCTCGTCTCTATCTTTCACCCTGCCATGTTCAGGGAGGGTGGGAATGGACATTAGAGTCTACCATCTGCATCGGAATGCCTGATTCTTCACTTCCCAGCACGGGGGAGTTGCATAATTTACTTCATCCTGCTAGATTTTTATTTCCTCATCTGTCATTGGCAGCTATTTGCTGCTAAGAGTAGTCTCCTCATGAGGTTTTTGTTGGGATTAAGTAAGAACATACATACAAAGTACATCATATTTAGCTGTCATTATTATTATTATTATTACACAAGCATCCAGTTCAAACCTCACTTCTTCATAAAGTCTTCACTGAGAACCCTTGTTGGGAAGGATATTTTCTTTCACTGATTACATGTAGCAAGCACCCAGCTGCACAATGAATCCATAGATCATGTCACTTTGAGATCTGGGCTTTTGGATGGATGCATTCACACTCTTTTCAAATCCATTGAAGACAAAACTCTCTGTCATTGAGTCGATGCTGCTGCTTTGTGACCCTTTAGAACAGGGTATAACGAATGACCCCTGTGGCTTGTGGACACTGTAACTCATCCCGGGAGTAAATGGTCACTTTAGAGGGCACGTTTCTGGACAGCAGGAAGGGCTTCTGCCTTGTGTGGCATGCACCACACATACCCAATGATTTACATATGTATGCAGTATGTTGTACACATGCATAATTATTTAAATCAAAAAGTCAAATGGAAAAAGAATTGGTGGAGTGAATCAACGATTCAGGTGGTTGAAGCCAGTTTTGAACCTCTTCATCCAGTACTCCATGGAGAATACAAAATCGGCTGGAGAAAAGATTAGGAAGATAGAAGAAACTTTTTGGAGAATCCAACTTTTGGGGAGCCAAAGCCCCTCAAGTGAGTGGATGCCCATGAATGGGGAGGGGCGACCATGCCAGGGGAGGAGAACCACGAAGTCCTACTGTCAAACTCCTCATTAGGAGGAAATTATATAACTTTGAACAAGATTTAAAATTTTACTTCTTTCGCTAGACTGGATATAATCATTCCTGAACCTAGAGTATCTTAAATGACTTGAAGGTGGGAGGAAAAATGTCATCTGTGAGTGGCTACAGAAAATTTATGTGATCCTTCCTGAATTTCACCCAAACAGAAAGAATCAGGCAATGGAATCCATTTGAATGGTCAAGTGGGGAAACCAAAGTAGTTTTCTGATTTCTCCCCAGGAGGCCTGAAGTTTGTTACCTATAGCCTGCTGAATAGTGGCTAGAATCAGAAGCGTTTGCAAGGAGGGGGATAACATCCAGTAGTCCAATGGTTCCCAACCTTTCTAATGCCAAAACCCTTTCATACAGTTCCTCATGTTGTGAACCCCCCCCCCACCTCATACAAATATTTTCGTTGCTATTTCATAACTGTAATTTGGCTACTGCTATCAATTGGGTGTCCTCTGTGAAAGGGTCATTTGACCTGCAAAGGGGTCGTGACCCACAGGTTGAGAACTGCTGCCTGAGCCTCTAATGGGATGAGAAGGAGACATCATCTGCTTTTTGTTGGCTCACCCTAGCCAGTGGCCATGACAGTGCCGGGAGTCGGATGGCTTCCGTGAGCCTCATCTTTTTCTTCTCGCTCTCCCCCAAAAGACCCCTCTCTGCAAGCTGGCCTTGCAAGCTGGCCCTCAGTGTCCCTACCAGCTCTGACCTCCTGGGTCCTAGTGCATGAGCTGGCTGCGAGCGATTCGACTTAGCAGCATCTTAGGAAAGTCTGATCCTTCCTTCTGATCCTTATAAGATGATTTTTCTCAGTTTCCACTGGGATGTCCTTGTCTGTTGTCATGGTAGCCTGTGCAAACAGAAGCCCTTGTATTCTGTGGGAGGCATTCAGAGAAGTGGCCCCGCAGTGTCTGTCATAGAACGGATCGCTATTTAACCAGTTTGTTTACAGGACGGGCGACGCCTCTCGCCGCTTTTCCACCTGCATCAGGGATTCCTTGCAGACTGGTGCTCACACGTGATGGCACAGGGACGGATGAACGCTCACGGAGGCATTTCTCGGGAATGGAGGGGCGAGACAAGAGCATATTTTGAGGATCGGTGAAGACAGGAACGAGGAAGGCTTGGGTTCATCGAGTGTCCCAGGGAGGCGGGGTGATCTCAAGAGACCGGGGTTGGCCGTCCCAGAACAAGGGCGTCTGGGCTGCAAGGCGGAAGCCACGTGGAGGATGTCGACTTTGCGTCGGGCTCTCCACTCCCCGCGAGTCTCTGCCTCGTCGTCGTCGTCTCATCCGGGAGCCCGCCCGTGTTGACAGTCTCTGGCTGGTGCCGGTTGTCGCTGCCGTCGAGTCAGAGGGGACGCGTGGTGATCTCGTGTCCCGCAGAACAACGAGCCCAGCCCGGCCCATCTTCGCCGTCCTGGCCGCGGGGGAGCCGCGCGGTCTTGCTGCGGGGGCGGTGCCTTCCTTCACCTTCGTGGGTGTCTGCTGTTTGGCCGTCGACGGGCAGGAGCAGGCCGAGGATGGCATGATCCCGTCCTGCAGAGGGACATCACGGCCAGGCTGTGGCTGTGAGACTGCAGCTGGGAGGGAAGGTTGACAGGCCACTGGATGCCGACGAAGAAGGAAGCCTCTCTCTGTTCAGCTACTGTCGCTTGTGAATCAGCATGGAATCCCCAAAAGGCCAGAAAAAGCTCATGGGTCTGAGTAGCACCAGGCGATGGTTATCAAGGAACATGCGATAGATGGGACCAAAACTAAAACTAGTCTTTTTAGAGGGGCCCTTAGTCAACTGTACGCTCCGTATAGTCAGCATGCCAATATTCGGAACTTACTCGTGTGATTCCCCGGGTGTGTTCTCATGGCTGCTGGGTTTGGAGGACGCCGTTGAGAGCTGAAGCGCTGTGCACAATGGCTCCCTTTGCTTTGACATAGAAGCGACTGTTCACAGAGCCTTCTTTATGAGGAGGGCCTTTCTTTTTCCAAACGTGAAGCACAAGACTCATTTAAGGAGTAGGCAAAGCAATTCTTTAAACACAAAAAGCTATTCAGACGCTCCTGCCCACTTTCAAACATTCCATCGCCTCTGCGTTGATTCCAGTGCCTTCCAACCCCATAGGGCAGAGGAAAGCTAGCTGCTCCATAGAATTTCTAACACGGCTATGTAATTTTTAGGGAAGCACAGGGTGGGTTCGAACTGGCAGCCTTTGGGTCAGCTGCTGAGCGGGTCACCACTGCACCATCAGTGCACCCTTTATACAACTCTACTTCCCCTCAAGCGGTCCTTCCCAGTCCTTTTCCTTCTTCATCCTCACTCACCCATCCTGCACAGGAGAGGTAGGACGCTGGGATACTCCTATGTCCCATAATGGATGTTATTTGAAGATGCTGCTTCCGTTTCATTCTATTTTATTTAGATCAAATATACTTTAAGATCCGAACACAAAATTGAAAGAAAATATTATGTGCTATAGATGTTACCTTTACCGTTGCAGGAAGACTGGTGAACCACTGGTGATCTGCAGAAGACACAACTTTGCTAAAACTGAAGAGTACTCCTAGTACTTACTGATAAGGTCCAAAGATGACAGCCTTCAATAGAGATTGAACCTCAACATGAAGAAAATAAAAATCCTCACAACTGGAGCAATAAGCAATATCATAATAAATGGGGAATAGATTGAAGGTGTCCCTGATTTGTTTTACTTGGATCCTCAAGCAACGCTCATGGAAGCAGCAGTCAATATTTATAATGGACTCTGGTATAGATAAGCCTTGACACAAAGTATATGGAACAGACAAACCTCTCAGGAACAGTGGGGAGTGGTGATATGATGGGAGGAGAGGGAGGGTGGGGGGGAGGGGGGACAAATGGGGAATCAATCATAATGATTGACAATTAGCGTCCCCCCCCCCCAGGGGATGAAAACAGAAATGTGGGTAAAGGGAGACAGTGAGTGGTATAAGATATGAAAATAATGGTATCTTATGATTTATCAAGGGTTCAAAAGAATGGGAGTGGGGGGAGGTAAAAAAGAAGAGTCCATCCCAAGGACTCAAGTAGAAAGAAATGTTTTGAAAATGATGATGGCAACATATGCACAAATGTGCTTGATACAATTGATGTATGGATTATTTTAAGAGCTATAAAAGTCCCTGATAAAATGATTTATTAAAAAAAATTACATTGGGCAAATCTGCTGCAAAAGACCTGTTTAAAATGTTAAAGAGTCCACTCTCACTACTGGCCCCAAGGGGTTCATCTGACCTGGATTCCCTGTATTTCCAGTTCCCCTCTCTGCCAGTGTACCTTCTCCAGTCCAGCTGGATTTGCAAGGTAGTATTGGGACCATGATAGTTGGGGGGAGGAGTTATCGGATGGGTGGAGGGAAGATGGGGTAGAGAGAGGGCACCAACTACAAGGATCTACATGTAATCTATCGGGAGGACAGACCTCAGGGGAATGGGTAAGGGGAGATGCCAGGCAGTGTAAGATATGGCAGAACAATAATAATTTATAAAGTACTGAAGGTTGGCAGGGGAGGGGGGGCAAGGACAGAGGGGAAAGGATGGGAAGCTGATATCAAGGGCTCAAGTGGGAAAGCGGATATTTGGAGAATGATGATGGCAGCAGGCATGTGAAGGTGCTTGGCACAGTATATGTGTTTATGTATTGTGAAAAGCAATGTACGCGCCCCCAATAAAATGATTTTTTAAAAAAGCGTTAAAGAGTAAAGATGTCACTTTGACGTGCACGATGCAACCCCCATAGTATTTTCAATATTTTTTAACTGCATGTGACAGCTGGACAATGAATAAGAAAAGCTGAAGTCAGCTGATGCTTCTGGATGTTGGTGTTGACCAAGAATACTGACTAGACCTTGAGTTGCCAGAAGAATGAATACATCTGCTTGGTAGAAGTACAGCCAGAATGCTCCTGAGAAGGCGATAGAGAGATGGCATCTCATGTCCTTTGGACATGCCATCAGGAGGGACCAATCCTTTGGGGAAGGACATCCTGTTTCATAGAGGGTCAGCCCAGAAGAGGAAGACCTGCAAGGAGATGGAGTGCCCCCATGGCTGCAGCAATGAGCTTAGACACAAGGATGATCAATGAGATGGTGCCAGCCTGGCAGTGTTTCACTCTGTCCTACATGGGGTTGCTGTGAGTGAGAACCAACTGGACAGCACAGGAGGAGGAGGAGGAGGAGGAGGAGGAAGAGCCACAAACACCACCACAAGATCGCATCTTTCAAACACCTAGCACATGATTTCTTCCTATTTTAAATGCTTAAACCGGTGGTATTCCATGAGCCAGAACAGCCCGTGGGGATAATTTAGACGTTTGTGGGACTTGTGGGTTATCACAACAATTGGAGGCTACTACGATGGAAGGCACAACATGTGATTATTTTTGAAACATCTGCACCATAGTTTCCCAAAGTGGGCAGCACTGCCCCCCTCCCCTCCCCGGTGGTGTGTGGAATGCTCCAAGAGCAGATACCTACACTTTATCCTGGATTCTGGGCTGGAGTACAAAGGGAGGTCATGAGGAATTTTTTTTTTTTTTAAGAGCACAGGGCTGCGCCCCGCTGGCGAAAGTGGTTGAGTGCAGGACTGCGGCCCGTGGGCTTGGCGGTTTAAATCCAGCGGCGGCTCTCAGGAGCAGCACTGGGTAACGCTGACGACCACCAGAGGCAGTGATGCCCCTGCCCCCCTCCCCAAAAAGAGGTCAGTAGACCGTATAAGTTTGGGAACTTCTGATCTAAACATTAGATTACATTTTCAAGATTATAACTTGTTTTCTTTTTATCTCATGAAACAATTAAGACATTCTTATTTTTTTTTTTTTTTATTTTGGAGGCTGATTGTGTTACCTATGAGTTTTATTCCAGAATCAGAATGGGGGCATGTTTTGTTCTTATTTTTTATTCCTCTTTGCATGTTTTGTTTTCAAATGTTTGTTTTATACAAGGTATGTTTAGCTTGATAAGATTAACA
Source organism: Nesogale talazaci (assembly GCA_004026705.1). Classification (NCBI taxonomy): domain Eukaryota; kingdom Metazoa; phylum Chordata; class Mammalia; order Afrosoricida; family Tenrecidae; genus Nesogale; species Nesogale talazaci. The sequence continues at coordinate 161,506 of PVJH01000289.1, read as the reverse complement.
CTCTTCTCTAGACCTTAAGCTTCTGAAGGGCAAGGGTGTTACATAGCCTTCTTTACTAAACTTGAAATGACTATGGCACCTAGTGCATCTACCCCTTTTCCACTTATGGACATGATTAGGTTCTAAAGACCAGGCCATTATGCAAACCTTCAGGTTCCAGGAGTCACTGTAGAGGTGGCCTTGTGGGGCTGCCCCATCCCTAGCAGAGCCATCTGCAGTTTCACTTGAAGTGAGAGAGTGTCTATTTCTAACCAAGGCTTTTATTTAAATACTTAGGGGCATGCAACCTCTTCCCCACCCCCCCGCCCCGATTAACTGCATACGTCACAGGATGGGGTTGTACAAAAGGCAATACAGCAATGGGAAGAGGACGATCTAGGGGTGTACATCCAATAGAAAGAGGAGGGTTTAGGGGTACACATGTGATACGAGGGGCAGATCCTAGATTCAAGATGGCAGCCTAACCTTATAGTCCTTGAGCTGACGACCTACTCTGCGCTCTCCTTCAGGAAAACAATTCGCTATCCTTGTCAGCAGAGATTGAGAGGGACAATAGTGTGGTTGCTCTTGATGGCTGAGGCCTTCAGGGAGATCACGTCTAAGCAGCTTGCTTCCAGGTGCGCCGCAATCATTGACCATGTATTGTAAGCCGTGTCCGAAGTCCGATGTATATTTGCGGGAGACAACCTGGGAAAAAAAGCCTTTTTATATCCCACAGTTCACGAGTCCTTGTTTTTGATGAATATTTTGCTTACAGATGGAGTACACTTGATGTGGACGAGTTTGAGTTTTGCTTTAATTTAATCTGTTTGGGTTTGGCCTTACATGGAATGGGATTCTGAAAGTTGCCCCCTAAGTGGAACCTCCTGTAATTCCATTCCTTGAACTTCCCCAGAGGAAATGAAGATGAAGGACCATTGGAAGCCATACCTAAATACTTCCAATTTATTCTTTCCATCTCTAGTCAAACAAATAACGAACAGCAGCGTGGCCGGTTGTGTTCTGTGGTAGGTGGAAGCTGATGTTGACGTTTGCAGACAGGCTATTTGTCACAGAGCCTTCTCAGGGCTTATACCTGTGGATGGCAACAAGAAGAAGTTGGGGTGGACAGAAGAAGGAGTTGGCCACTATGAAGTCCTTTAAAAATTAGTATGTTTTAGGTGAAAGCTCATATAGCAAAGTAGGTAGCCATTAAGCAATTTTTTTATACAACTTGTTCTGTGACATTATTTACAGTTTTCACAATGTGTAAGCATTTTCATCCTTTTCATTTTGTTTGTTCTGTTTTCATTTATCTAGCTTCCCTCCCCTTCCTTGTTTCAACATCATTGCTCCTGGACAAACCAAAAATGTTGACCTTTGGGTTTCATGCATTTGAAATAATACTACTAAAGGGTAGTATTATTTATTTTATAAGTTAATCTGTTACTTGGCTGAAGGTGACCCCCCAGGAGTGTCTTCACTGCCACATTCAAAAGGTATTATCTTAGGCAGTAGTCTCAGATGTTCCACTAGTCTCTTACAAATCCAGTAAGTCTGGATTTTTTTTTTTTTTAGGGATTTGCGTTTTGCTCTACATTTTTCTCTCATTCTATCCAGGACTTTCTATTTTGTCCCGGGACAGAGAGGTTAATAGTAGCTAGGCTCCATCTCATTCTTCTTCCTTGCACATAAGAAGATCCCATAGTCCTTGTGGGCTACTTGTTTGACAAGGGCCTCAGCTGACCCAAGGGGGGAACTCCGAAGTTGTGATGGTCATTCTGCATTTTCACATGTTGAAGGGCACATTGACCAGTCTAACCCACATTGACCAGTCATTGGATCCTGGCTGCACCCAGGAAGAAAGTGTGACCGTGAGGGAAGAGGCTCTTCTCAGCTGAAGAGTCCCAGAGAGGGACTCACCTGAGAACTGTGAACTGCCAGCTTGCCCAGCAAGCCTGTGAGCAAGGGCTTCAGTCCTGAAGGGGGGTTAGGGTAGCACAACACAAGTCTATTGTGTCTCTAATCTGTCTTTCTGGGATTTTGCTAGGATTTTCTGGGATTTCACAGAAGAGATTCAAGCTTGTGATGTCACATGCTGTAAGTAAAATGGGTCATGGTCTTTCTAGGCTCTCTCTTCTATTTGAACATTTATTGTCTTGCTGGACTTTTATTCTCAAGGACCAATATGAACAATGAGGCAAGTGTACTGAAATCTGCAAGTGGTCAACTCAATACCCCTACTGAAGTTGATGGAAGTCGATAGAAGAACATTTCTTTCCTACTCTAATTCCTTGATGGGATTAAGGTGAAAAAGCTCTCTGACTCAATGAGGGAGCTGTCAGAACAAATAAAACACTTGTGTGCAAATGCTCCCCTCTTATCTGCCTTCCAAATGAATTACCAAATTAAGCCACCCAAGTGTACACTTGACTTCTTGTTCTCATCCTCACATTTTGTTTCTTGTTTCAGCTGGAACTGATATTTTCTCTCCCCTCTCCTCCTGTTTGCCTGCGAAATTCTCCGATAATGTCCTCAAATGATCTCCCACATTCACATATGCTTCTCTCAGCTGGAAGACATAGGCTTCTTATTCAAACCAATTTTAGCTCTCAGACAATTTAAAAGGTTCTGTTCATTTTTCTGACTAGAGAAGCTTTCTGCTTTGGGGCTGGAAAAATCTGTTTTGATTTCACACCAGTAACTGAAACAAAATGTGATACAATGGGTGCAAAAATAAGCAGAAAACTCAAAAATAATAGTTCTCACGGTTTTGCCCGGCATAGTAAAATATATCTACACGAAGTATTTCTATACTTGTAGAAAAATATATGAATTCTGTTTTGCCCTTCTCTTAGCCTGTTGACCAAAATGCTCAGAAGGTATTTTGATGAATATAATGTTCAGGGAGACATATCCCATTCATGTCCTCCTCAGAGCGTAAGTGGCTACTTGGACATTCAATGTACTAAACAGAAATTTTATCATTGGTTGGTGGTCTCTTACTATTCAAATACTAGTCTTTAATTTTTTTTTCCAGTTCTATGCTGGTTGTTTTTGCAATAAATCTGCAAGGCAAGAAGCCCTGGGATCTTGCCCAGCAGGTAGATAAGGCTTCTATACCACAGAGAGGGGAAATGGCAGAAGCTGCAGTGACATATCCTTCTGTATTAATATTACAATTATTTTGATCTGGTTTTTTTAATTGAACATCATTTGTAAGATTCATTCATGTTTTTGTAGATAGTTCTAGCTTGTTCCTTGCATTTATTGTGTTAGGAAGCATTTTTAAACCACCTTCTCCCCCTCATTACTTACTTTGATTCATTGACTCTTGCTAATGTTATCTTCAAAATATATGTAAACTCTTCCTTTCTGCAGTCACCTCTGCAGTCACTACTCACCATCAGTATGTTGTGTTAGGCAGGGTTCTCTAGAGAAATAAAACCAGGATTCTAATACACACACACACACACACACACACACACACACATATATATATATGGAATATAACAGATAATTAGTTCACACAGCAGTACTGAGGATTCAGTTCAATTCACTTTTGTGGGACAGTTAATATACTGAAGGTCCTTCAACTGATTCTTGTCTAAGGTCCAAGGTCAAGGAGACAGACATCAGAATCTGCCTTCAGGCAAGACGAGCAGAGTCAGTTGGCCAGCAGGCAGTGGATGGAATGGTGGACCAGCAGCAGCTTATAGATTGGAACGTAAGGAAGCAGGCCTCCATGGAGTCTCCAGCTCTAGTGATGCAAGCATGCCAACATGATCCATCAGTAATGTGGTAAAGCAGGTCTTGATGGCACTTCTAGCTCTAGCGATGGATGCACAGCAAGGCAACACAATCACGAGTTGGCTTGTCCCACAGGTAGTGCAGCACATGGTTAAAGGACTAGGGCGAGCAGCAACATGTTTGTCTGAACACCAAAGAGAGAGAGAGAAGGATGCTGGCCTCAGGAAGCATTTATCTTGGTCTCCTTCCAATCAAGCTGCACCCTGATTAAGCTCCACCCACATGTTCCTATGGAAGCCTAGTTGGCCCAGTAAACCTATCATATATGTCTTCATTGAGAGCTAGCTACAAGAGTCTTCTGTTGAGTCACCACTTTCACTCCTGCTTCCTTCCCATCCCCTCTACTCACTCAGCAAATGAGATCTTTCAAGAAAGCATTGTGTCATGTTAGACACACACTTAAAACCTTGCATGGGCTCCCATGTCATAGCAGACAAAGTGCACACGTGGTCTAGGAGAGCCTGCATAGCCTGTTTCATCTTCCTCTTTCCTTCCCCACCACCTTGTCCAGAGCCATTATGTTCTCCCAGTTCCTCAGAAGAACCAAACTTCTCAACGTTGACATGTTATTTTCCCTGCATAAAGTAGTTGTCTCTTGTCTCCGGCAGGCTCCTACCCATCGCCATTTAGAAAGGTCTCCTTCTCTGACTCATCTGTCTACATTAAATCACCAGCCATTGCCATTCACGCTAATTGCCACACAAGACTGGCATCTTTATTGCATACTTGTTTTGCTGAATGCCTGTCTCCCCACTAGCCGTGGCAGCACAGGGCTTGTTTACTGCGGTGTCCAAGATAGTGCTGTGGTGGTAAAGCACCTCCAAAATATTTCTGGCAGGAGCAGTTGACCTAATGAAAAGGAGGGATTATGACAACGTTGACCAGGAATGTATTAAAAGGATTCCTTCATGCGTGAAGAGGATTTTTTTCGTGTAGACCTTTTGGATCTGAAGTTATTCAACTGAAAATAAGTAGATTTGGTATCAGAATTTCTGAGCACCTTGCAGCTTAACCACTCAATGTAGTTGCCATTCACTTACTGAGCTGCTATGGCAAAAGCTCAGTATTTCATGGTAGAGAGACACAATCCCCAAGTTAGAAGCAGTATAAACTCCATCCCAGAGTTTTACATTTAAAACTGGCCACAGCCAGATATGAATGACAATCAACATTCATCTTAGGTCCCTGTTTCTCCTCTCTTTCGCCACCACCACACTCAGAATAAGTACCTTTGCCAAATAAATAATGCAGCAAATTAAACAACATCTACGCCCACACACAAACACACACAAAAGAAAAGGAATTAAGCAAACTCTGACTTGCTCATGGCTTTTTAGGCCACATGAGGGAGCTATTTAAATTCTTGTTAAGCGTTAGGCAACAATTACAGAAGAAATTTAGCCAGAATAGACACCTATTTATATGGTATTGATTTTGGAATTCCATTTATTATTTTCAGTTACAAAAGAACCCGATTCGTTTAGTCTGCAGCATAATCTGCATTTTAAATGATGTTTTTCAAGGTAGAGGGTTGTTATTGTTTAAAAATTAATTTTTGGCCTAATTTCACTAGTGTGGAAAAATATATGTATTCTACAGAGTGACACAGGGATGAAAGCTCCTTTCAGATGGAATCAGTGTCCTACAGACTCTACTAATAAGCAGTCTAGGAGGAAATACTCTTTAAAAAACATATGCATATTGTTCATTAATTAGTCTATACGATTTCAAATATGTAAGCATCAGTTCATACCATTGGTCATTTTAAAAGAGATGGACAAATTATGGCTGAAGAATGCATTCATTCCTAACAAAAGCACTGAAATCTAACCATCGATACAGTAGTTACATTCCACAAATTCAGTTATACAGTAGCTATATCTGCTACCCTTCTTGGTCACCCTCAGAAAACAGTTGGATTATCAAAAGCAGCGATTCTCAACCTCCCTAATGTCATGACCCTTTCATACAGTTCCTCATGTGGTGGTGACCCCCAACCATAAAATCATTTTCGTTGCTACTTCATCACTGTCATTTTGCTACTGTTATGAATCATAATGTAAATATCTGATATGCAGGATATGTTTTCATTGTTACAAATTGAACATACGTAAAGCATAGTGATGACTCACAAAACAATATGTAATTATCTATTGTGAAATATTTATCTCTATTGACAAAGAAATGAAATTTTGTCTTGAAGCATGGCGTAGCATGTGTAACAGTCTTCATGCCAGGTACACCTCTGTGGGCGTGTCTGCATGTGGGCAGACCAACCTGGAGATGGATAGAGAAGCCGTGTCTTGGTTCCTAAGACCACAGGAAATATATGTTTTCTGATGGTCTTAGGCGACCCCTGTGAAAGGGTCATTTGAACCTCAAGGGGCTGCGACCCACAGTTTGAAAACCGCTGATCAAAAGGGATCTGATTAAAGGATACCTGTGGAGTCAAATGAGCAGCAAGCAATAGCAATAATAGGAATGCTTACTGAGTGTTGATGTGGGAAGTGCTGAACACAGACACACTGTGTGCACCAGCTCTCACTAATTCCTTAAACCCTGGGTGGTAGATCCCCCCTCCCTCAACTCCCCATGTCATGTTATAAATAAGAAAGCTGAGGATTAGAGAGAAAGAATAAGTGAATTGCACAAGATCACAAAGCTACTTCCTAAGTGGAGAAGCCAGAATTTGATAACCAGCCCCCCCCCCCCCACTCGGTGGATTGCTCCCACAGTGGAATTCTAAAGAAGTGGCAGTTCTGACTGTGGGTCACAATGCTGGGCTTCGGGTGGGGGATGTCTGTACATTGTTTTCCTTCTGTTGAACCCCAAGATCTAGCCAAGATTCTCTTCTTCCTCTAAGAGGTTTGGTCCAGAGCAAAGGAAGGTTTTTGTAGTTGTCTCCAGGGCAGTGACATCACAGAAGATGCTGGTAAATAGGAAATGCAGTAAAGATGGATTTCTGCTGATTCATTTCTGTGATGTCAAGCCACCTGGGAACACACACTTATAGGAGAATGAAGAACACACAGCACTTAATGGTTAAGGAAAAGCCATCAAGATGTCCTCAAATAGATGTTTTTTTTTTAAAATCCTACATTTTACTCTGATAGTCCTAGAACCTGAGTGTGGATTTTGTTAGTATTCAAATATGTTCTATGACATCAATAGATAATACTTTAAGTACTATCTCTCTGGATTTAAGTTGGGCCACAGCCCACAGGTTATGGGGAAACAGAAACCCCCAAATCCCTTGCTAATGATCCTCTATTGCTTTCCTGGATTGTCTTCTCACCCTTGTCTTTGTCTCTACTGCTAAGTGGATTCTCCAAGCATCTTGCAAAAAGTGCTCATTTTCCTTATGGGAATATTGATGAGAAGATGTCCTTCCTGAATATAAGCTACCTGACCCACTTCTCATCCTTTACTTTTCTTACATGTCTACTCAGTTTTTTCTCATGAACCAGACCCAGATTTTGAATGTGCTTTTAAGAAGGAGCAACAATCACACAGCCTCAGGATTCCTGAATTTTCTTTTGTGAATGCAGCTGAAGTTGATCGCCTGTTCTAGCTTAGTGACTGACCCAAACTAGCCCCAAAACCGGGGCCAGAGAAGGATTTTGACTGTAGAAACAAATGTTGAAATGTTGCCGCAGGAGGGAAAAACTTTTCTGGGGACAGACAGGCATTGATTTAGAGTTCAGGTACCCTTTTCCACTAGAGTCATCCATTTACATAGAGGGTGACTATTTAAATTAGCGTTTTGGATCAGCTATGATTATTTCTTAGTGTAAGGATTGTTTTTAGCTGCCAGAAAGTTGGCTGTGACTCATGGTGACTCCTTGTAGAACAGAATGAACCATTGTCCAGGTCTGATGACCTTCCTGATGACGGACATGCCTGACAGACATTGCTGTGGCCATTTGTATATTTTGAATACCTTTCACCATAGGGAGTTTACTTTCTAGCACTGTATATGTGTGTATGTATTTACATATTTAATAATACTTTGCTGTGGTTCATAGGATTTCCTGGCTAATTTCCAGAACTAGATTATTAGGCTTGTCTTAGTCTGGTAGCTTCTCTGAGACCTGTTCATTATGGTGACCCAGCTGGCATTCCAAATACTTATGGTATAACTCCCAACATCATGGTAACATTCATGCTACCACAATAAAGCAACTGACAGACTGATGGTGATTACTATACATATGTTCCAAATATTATATGGGTTATACTTGTACTAAAATTGATTCACTGTCAAGAATTCAGATATAACCGACATCCCATATTTGCCTTTGCTGAGCCCGGATGCCCTCCTCTGCTGTTCTTTCTCCTCTGCGATGGTTTGCTGCCTGTGTGAAGTTCAATACATTACTTCCCTATACCTCAGTTTTCTCATCTGTAAAGGGGGTTAATAACAGAGCCCACCAATTTCACAGGTCTCTTGTCAGGATGATCTTAATGAGTGCACTCAAGTTAATTGAGTAAAATAAATACCCAACCAACACTCCTGCTGCTGGTTCCTAAGCTGTTCCTTACATGAATGCCAAAATGATGGTGCTAAGTTAGCCCCCACCTCATGTGGGGTGGTCCTCATGTCTAGAATTGGGGGTATTAATAACTCCCAACAGTATGATGTAGTTATTATGCAAACTAAATGATCTAGTGCCTCAAAAGTACCTGTCAAAATATATACATTCTTTCACCCAAACAGTTTAAAATGAAGGTTTCACATCATCGGGCATTTTATTTTCACCTATTTTAAGGGATCACAGAGGTCTGAATATACAGTACCTTGTCCTCTGAGTACCAAGTGTAGGGTTTTGATCAGCATACAGCTGCCTTTGCCAAGACTCTTGAGTTGAAGAAGGTTAGGTAAAGCCGCTCGGATGTGTATGCTCAAAGTAGGACTTTGGGAGGGGAGAGGCTGCATGGGAATGTGAGGTCTGGTGGTAGAGAGGCTCTGGTTTTATGCCTGTGCCTCCACCAGTCTCCAGACTGCCCAGATCTCCCATTCACTCATGGCTGTTGGCAGGAGAAGCTTCTGGAGCATGGATATGGCAACTGGTTAGACAGCTCCTTGGAGGCGCCTTCAGGAGTTAATGGTTCTTCCCAGGAGACCCCTTCAGCCCCAGAGAGGACCATTAGAATGATGAGAATAGTTACTGCAACAAAGGCCCAGATATATCAGCAGGGACAATCAAATATAAATTAAAGGTCTAATAATTCTTAAGGTCTAGTAATTTTTATTGTCTATTAAAAGTTGAGCTATGAAAGGTTTGTGAACACTGAGATCTGCAGCGACTAGAATAATGTGTCTGTAATATGGATGAGGCTTTCATTCTGTCATTGGTTTTTCAACTGTGAATCATTAGAAACAGCGCAAAATGAAGTGGAAGCCTCCTTTCTATCCTATTATTTACTTCACGATGTCATAGGGCAGTGCAGGAGCAGTTCTCTGCTTCACAGAAAGGGCAGAGACAGGAAGAGTCAGCCTAGAACATAGCCCTTGATGAGCTCTGTCCAGAGAACAAGCTAGATGGGGATGAAGATCAAAGCATCTAGCAAGGGATGTCTGCTCCTGAAACATGTGAGAATGGAGCTAGAATATACTGAAAGTGGAATGAGAAGCAGATACATCTTCTAATATAGCCTATCAGTTTATAGACGATCAAACAAAAGCCTGGAATGCTCTGGAGTCACCCCCCACCCCCCACCCCAAAGTTGTTTATCTGGTTGGTGGTAGAACTGGGATTAGAACCTTTCTCTCTTGTCTCTCTGGCTATTGTTTTCATAAGATCCTGTTGCTCTTCTTTCATGGAAGCCAAGTTGAGAGTGGACGAGCTTTAACCCACGAAAGAGCTGGAGGCAGAAGGTGGCATCATTCTTGTAGGGATGAGTGTCAATCTGGGGAAAGGGGGGATGATGGCTGGGATTGTACTTTGCACATCTCAATCTTCTCAGCGTCGGCATCATTTAAAAACCTCGTTGATTGTTTCGTGACGTGGGGATGTACAGAGATAGCTGTGGGTAGCGATGATTCCTGCCTGCCCGAGGCTTACTCATCACCCCGGGAGGCAGAACAGTCACACAGAGGACAGTGAGAGGGCGATGAGTCACCGTGTTATAAGTAGCCAACTGCTAACGTGAGGCTCCAGATGTGAAGGTGCAAGCCGCCTTTCCCATCCTCAGGTGAACCAGCTGCTGTGAGTCACTCTGGCGAAGAAAGCTACTTGTCTCAGGAGGGGTCGGTGACACCTGGATTCTCAGGCGATGAAGAGTCTCATGTATGTAAAGTTTTTATCTCGTGGAGATGCTGTCCCTGGCTGGCACAAATGATTAATGGGCTCGGCTACTAACCACAAGGGTTGACATTTGCATCCGTCCCGAAGCAACTGGGAAGAAAGGTGTGTGTGTGTGTGTGTGTGTGTGTGTGTGTGTGTGTGTGTATGTGCGCGCGTGCGCGCGCGCACGCGATCTGCCATGGAAAAACTGTGCCACAGAACACAATTCTACTCTGACCCACATGGGCTCACCATGAGTTTTGATGGACTTGACACCTGGGTTTATTTCATAGAAGATGAAAGACCATAATGTTCTGACCATTTTTTTTTGACAATTAAAAAACGCCATCATCCAGACATTGCTGTCCAAAAAATTATACTGGGACTATGCTGAGCGATATTTCCCCTGTCGCCTTCTCATCATGACTGTTGTTGTTTCTTTTTCATTCCATTTCAGATTCCATTTTCATTCCATTCTTTTCATTTGTGTCTGCCAGAGTCAGACATTCACCTGCACGATGCTGTCACTGTCCCTTAAACAGTAACCCAGATCCTGTGCGCTCTGTGTCACGAGGATGAGAAAGACCCGCCTTTCCCTTGAAGGAGCTTGTGTTAGTCTGGGTAGACAAGAGCAACAAATCCGTAGAAACGCTTACGTGTATAAGAAAGTGTTTTAGACACAAGCGCAATTGAACATTGAGAAAACATTCCAACCCAGTCCAATTCAAGGTCATAAGTCTGATATTAGTCCATCTGTCTGATACCAATCTATAAAGTGCTTTTCAGACTCATGAAACCCATGCAATGAAGGCCAATGCAGGACGATCACAAGTGAGTGGGTAGAAAGTCTTTGGATCCAGTGGCCTTGTAAGCATCTCAGCACTGGCAAGGGCCTCTCTGTGACTTCTCAAGCATCTCAGCACTGGCAGGAATCTCTATGTGGAGACTCCTGCCAGCGCTGAGATGTTTACACCACTGGATCCAAAGACTTTCTACCCATTGGCTTGTGGTTGTTCTGCATTTGGCATCATTACATGCATTTCATGAGTCTCAAGAGGACTTATAGATGGTATCGGACATATGAGCTCGTATTGGATATATAGACTTGATCTGTGATAAGCTGGGATGTTTTCTCAATGTACAGTTGTCGTTTGTATGGAACTCTCTTATCCATAGATGAGTGGTTATGAATTTGTTTCTCTAGCCTACTCAGACTAACACATGGGGTGACTCCTACATGGCCAACAAATGAGCTGATTTGGAGACCTTGTTCACATGACCAACAATTCGTTTGTTCACAGAACTAACGGCATGATGACATCTACATTTTCTAGATAACGCATTGTGAACCGCGTTGTGAACTTAAACTCCAAACCAAACATGCTGTAGTGAAGTTGGTTCTGATTGATAGCTAGCTATGGCTTGAGTAGCACTGCCCCGTAGAGTTTAAAAAACAAAGCAAAACACCTGCAAACTCACAGCTGACCCCATAGGACAGGGTAGTACTAACCCTGTACATCTCTATGGGAGCTGAAAGTCCTGTGGAGCCAGCTAGTGGATTTAAATGATTGAATTTGATATTCGCAGCCGGCCTGGTATGTAACCTGCCCTGCTACCAGCCTTCTCCCTGGAGAGTTGACAAGGCCGGGATCTTTACGAAGCCACTGCTACTGTTTCCTTGTGGGGTTGAACCATTGAACCATCAGTTAGTAGTGGAGGGCTTAACCTCTCTGCCCCCAGGACGCCTTCCCTGCAAGTTGGGGACTCATCACAAGCAGTGACACGGATGGGTCTTATTGCATTCAGCAAAAGAAAGCCACCTATCGCCAGGGAATCCACTCTGCCCTGTCACAACTTCATGTGTGTCCACCAGGTGTCCCGGATCAGATTATCTGTAACTTGTCGGCCTTTGGTACAAGGGAAAACAGCTGGGTTAAAAAGAAATGCAAGAAGATGATTTAATTAAGAAAAGTGCTTTCTATGGTATTTTTAAAAGCACAAAAACAGGGCTGCAGCCCTTGGACGCATATCCCCTTTTGTAGGACTCCCTGCTTAGTGTGCCACTCTAGCACCCACCCTGCTTTGATCTAGAGCTGTTTCACAAACAGAGATGTCCCAGAATGATTGAGGGTGGCGGTGGGTGGGACTGCAAAAGCAGATGTTGACACTTTATCCTGCATTATTTTAATTGCCAAAGGGACATACTAAGTAAAAAAGAAAATTTTTCCTGAGAGGGAACAGTAGGTCAAATAAGTTTAGGAACCTATGATTGAAATCTTCCATCTTTCATCCTGAATTTCATCATCAGTATTCTTTTCTTTTTCCCAATCATTTTATTGGGGGCTCATCCATCATTTTTCACAATATATAAATAAGCATATTCGTCAAGCACCCTCACATGTCCACTTCTATTATTGTTCTCCAATCGTCCACCTTTTCCCTTAAGCCCCTAGTATCGGCTTTTCCATTCCTTCCCCTCTTCCCCTGGCCTCTCCTCCCCTCCAACCCTCAATACTTTATACATTGTTATTGTTCTGTCATATCGTACACTGCCCGACCTCTCCCCAACCCACTCCTTTGATGCCCGTCCTTCAAAATTGTGTATATATCCTTGCTGTTGGTTCCGTCTCTCTACCCCCTCTTCCCTCTACCCTTCCAGTATCTCCAATTTAACCATTGGTCCGAAGGGGCCCATCCATCCTGGTTTCCCCATATCTCCAGTTCCCCTCTATGCCAGTGTGACTTCTCCAGTCCATCTGGATTTGCAAGGTAGAGATGGGCCCATGATGGTCGGGGGACAGGGAGGAAGGCTTCAGGAACTAGAGGAAACTTGTATGCATCATCACTGCCTGGCTGCCCCCCGACTGGTCTGTCTCCTCCCCGTGACTCCCCTGTAAAGAGGTGACCAATTACCCACCAGTGGGCCTTAGGTCCCCACCCTGCTCTCCTCCTCCTTTGTAATGATGTGATTCTTGTTCTTTGGTGCTCGATATCTGCTCCCTTCGGCGCCTCTTGATCACGCATGCTGGTGTGCTTCCTGCATGTGGACTTTGCTGTTTCTGCGCTGAATGGTGACTCGATTATCTTCAAGTCTTTGAGATTCCAGGCATTCAATCATTTGTTAGTTGGGTACTATTGTTTCTTCTACTTTGTTTGCCTTTGTATCCATTTGTCATCAGCGATATCGGGAGTCAATTGGTCCATTGATTTTGATTTTTTTTCCTTGATACCTGATTGTTTCAGCACCTCACATCATCAGTATTCTATTGCAAGTAAAGTGACCAGATTTTAAGCAGGACACCCATGGTGTGGTGGGGAGGGGGGCGGTGCGGGGAGAGGAGGTGTTCTTGATTTAAAATTTGGTCTATATGGAGCAACAAAAATGTTCATAGAGTGCAAAAATAGTATTGTAATATATTTACTTTAATTTCAAAATGCCGCAGGATGCTGTTAAATTGTTAAAAAGTGGGACATCTGGTCACTTTAATTGCAAGTCCTTTCTACAAAGAAGTGCCCTGGGCTCTTTCCAGCTGGAATGGGGTCAAGAGCATGCACAGTGCATGAAACAGTGTCCTCCAACTTGTCCCGGATATAAGAACTGCTGGAAAGGAACACATTGTGTGATCCACTCTCTCCCCAAGTCCATTGTTTTTAAAAGCCAGAGGTACATCAAGAGACCTTCTGGGACAGTGGTTCTCATTTCAGCCTTCCTAATGCCGAGACTCTTTAATACCTCATGTTGTGGTGACCTCCCCAACCATAAAATGATTTTCATTGCTACTTCATCACTGTAATTTTGCTACTGTTATGAATTGTAACGTAAATAGCTGATATGCAGGAGGTATTTTCATTGCTACACATTGAACACACAGCATTGAGATTAATCACAAAGCAATATGTCATATATTGTGAAATATTTATTTCTAATGACAAAGAAATGAAATTTTGTCTTGAAGCATGGTATAGCATGGGTAACAGCTTTCATGCTGGCTGTGGGCATATCTGCATGTCAGCGGACCTGCCTGGAGATGGATCGAGGAGTGATGTCTTGGTTCCTAAGACCATTGGAAATATATATTTTCTGATGGTCTTATATGACCCCTGTGAAAGGGTCGTTGGATCCCCAAAGGTGCCTTGACCCACAGGTTGAGAACTTCTACTGTTCTAGAAAACTATAACTTACCAGCCAGACCTCAGGGAATCTGGACAGACGCAGGTAACAGGGAAAGAAGGGGCGGGAATAAGTCAGACTCCCAGGAGTTTGAGGCAGTCAAAGGTCCAGGTGGCCCTTATTCGGAGATTCCGTAGTATTGGAGTCACTTGCAACTCATTTCTGCTCAGAGAGTCCACTCGCTTTCAGTTCCTCTTGCATGCAGAATTTTCTTCATTTCAACTGGCCAATCAAGTAGCACCAGGACCCATAGTTTGGAGACACAGATGCGTGGTTGCCGTGGTTGCCGGAGGTTAGGAGTGGGGAGGAGGGCCTGACTACCAAGGGAGGTTCTTTAAGAGTTATCCTGCATGCTGTTTGAGATGATGATTACATGAATGTATGTGTATTTTATAGCTCCTAGAACTGAACACTGAAAATATAGACCAGAAAAAACACTACCCCCAAACCAGAAGGTCCATTAAATTCAGGTAGGAAATCATGCTTTTGTTATTTGGTTCTTCATTTCTTTGCCTGTAGCAAACATAAGTAAACAAGAATGTCTAGCTAGTCCTGACTACAAGACTAAACCCACCATATCTTCTCCAATACCTAGGGACTTTATTAGAAACCTCATTGGCCTTATTGTCCTAAAAAGATGTGAATAATATCGTTAACTTTAAATGCCATTGCATTAAATGAAACATGAATTAAATAAATTAAACAAAGCTGTAAAATTTAATATCATTTTAATAATACTGTTAGTGTTTTCCTAATGATGGCTCTTAAACAATTTCTTGAGTTTCACATACACTTCCTCCTTTCTTATTTATGTCAGCAATTTGCTTAGTATGAACTTTCTTGACTATTATAATGATTTAAGAGACGAACTTCAGTTCAGATTGGATCAAACGGATTTCGATTTGGACATGCTCAAATCTATGGAGCCGGGTTGTTGGAGGAAGACTATTTTATCAGCAGATATCTGTAAGGGTCGTTGACTGCCTTTTTGCAAAGCAGCAGCACCTCAGCTGACAATCCACATCAAGGTGTGAAACCACATGATGAGTGTGCTGGGGAAAAAGCCCACATGATAGGGCTTTGCTGTTTTTTAGGGACTAGGATAAAAAGAAGTAGAAGCTTCAAAATGATTTCATTTCATGTTTTTTTTTTTTTTTGTGAAGCTTCTTTCTCTGTTTTTATTTAAATGAGTGGTAGATGATTCTTTAAAAATAACCCATTGCTTTTGGACTTAGACCTGTGTTTAACTTCGGACAATAACAGGTTTTAGGACCTGGATGCTCTGTCACTTCTACTGTGATTATGGTTCGCATACTAATCGGCATGACCATCCTAGTCCAAAAGGAGCCTCCCGCCAAGCTTCATTTCCACTTGAGATGTGAAGGCCGAACCCACAAATCACATGGTTTTAGATTCATTCACATGAACGGCTGTCACTGATTATTAGGGATAGTGGATGCCGGTGGAGTGATTTTAAAAGTAGAAAGACTAGGCTGTTGAGATCAAAAACTCTTCGAATGGTCTAGGGCACTGCTTTCATCGGAAGAACTTTGCACACATTGACTTGTAAAGCTTTATTTCTATTTCATCCAGCCACATGTCTACTCTTAAGCAAAATCCTGCACTGTATTCTAACAGACAGCTCCGGGTCCCTCTCCTTTGTTTACACAGCTGCAAAATGGACTGACAATGCAGATGTTCTTAAAACTTCCCACTGGGCTCTCTCACACTCTGTTGGTGGATGTGGTGTGGGAAGCTGTGCTATTGGGATTTCAAGTAGGATCACACCCAGTGAACGAGTTTCAACGGAACTTCCAGATGAAGGTTGACTAAGCAGCAAGGTCTGGTGACCTACTTGTGAAAATTGCTCTGATACCTTACAGAGCACAACCGACTATTGTCTGGTCTAGAGATAGAAGAGGAGTGCCTCGTGTTGGAAGGCTCTGAAAACCCACAGTGGAGGCAGCAATCCATGGCCCTGAAAATGCCATGGCGCCGGGAACATTTTGTCCTGCTGTACACAGGGTCAAATCGCTGGGTGCTGGAACCAACTCAAGAGCAAGTGACACCACCCACAAAGGGATTCTGGTTCTTCGGATAAAATCTGAAATCCTCAACAGTCTCAGGAGGCTGAGACTCTTGCGGCTGCATTTCTGGCTGCTTTTTCACTCGAGTCTCCTTCCTGGGAACCTTGGCCCCTGGTCTACGTGGGAAGCTCTTCTTGGTTCTCCCCTTTGTCACTTGCTACCTGAAGAGACTTCCCTGAGCCCTCAGGTCAGTTTCCGTTAACAGTGAATAGTGTGTTTTATTTCTTCTTGGTGTAGTACCTGTCAAAACTGGGATTGAGTAGTTAGGTATGGAAATCTTTCTTGACTGCTTCTAGGGAATATTTCTTTCTCATGGATTGCTGTCTCTCCAGAGCCTAACCACGTGCCTTACACACAGAGATTATACGGTGGATGCTTGTGGAATAAGTAAGTGAAAAACCATGACAGCAATGACTTAAGTTTTCAGTTAGCTCTGTTATAGGAGAAGAAGCCATGGTGTCATTGACAGGTAAGTATTAGACGCCTAACTACAGATCAGCAGTTCAAACCCACCCACCGCTCTGTGGGGGAAACGCGAGACTATCTGCCCCCACAAAGATCTCCAACTGCGGAAACCCTATATACAGTAGCTAGGACTTGGAGTTGACTCAATGGCAGGGGGTAGGTGTGCCATGGTGGCATTTGATGTGGAGGGCAAAAGGAAAAGTAGCATATGATCCTCATATGAAAATCCTCATACCCACATGGGTCTCAAATATGACTGTGCACTCTAAATCGCTTCAGCAACTTTGAAAACACCTGACAGCCCAGAAACTCTGATCTTGTGGCTGAGGCCAGGGTGGCAGCCTGTGTAATAAGCATCCTGGCTGATTCTTACCCACACATCGGAGGACCGCTCTTACAGAAGCACCACTGGGAAATGATGATTTTCACATGGCGCCAGTCAAAGACGCTATCCTGACAATCACATTAGGGGAAACCAGGTGAGTATCGTGACTTAATTGAATATAGTCCCTCTGTAACCAGGCTTACAGCTTAAAAAAATAGGAAAGCCTCTTACAGATTACAAAGGTGATAGTGATTCCTGTTCATGGTGAAGCTATGTGCACCAGCATGAAACTGTATCCAGTTCCCATCATGGTCATCATGAGCATCATCATCGTTAGCATGGTGGAGTCAGTGTGCCATGGTGACCGTCTGTCTCACTGAGGCTCTTCTGCACCCTGATTGACCCACTATTTCACCACACACTCTGTCTCTCAAGTTGACATGTCCAACACAAGCAAGTTGAAGGATGTCTGCTCTGATCCCCGAAATTCTAATTGGCTGATTTTCAGAAGTAGATCGCCAGGTCTTTCTTATTAGTCTCTGTCAGAATGGATGCTCTGCTGAAACCTGTCTTCCCTGGTGATCCTGCTGGTATGTAAAATATGGTGATACAGGCTGAGCCCTGGTGGTGTAGTAGTTGTGCACGGGACTGCGGCCCACTGGGTTGGAGGTTCAAATCCAGCAGTAGCTCTCCAGGAGCAAGGCTGGGCCTCCTACTCCCACCACCAGGGGGCAGTGATGCGCCAAACAAAAAACAAAATATGGTGATACACCCACAGCACTATAGTAACACATGCCACAATATGGCAAACAGACAGATGGGGTGGTAAAGACCTCTTGTCATTGAGTGTGGTAATTAAGATGTTGGAATTGTCTTAATTGATGTTCTCTGGGCCCTAATATCCATTACAAAGGACTGCTACACAAAACTCATAGACAATATTCACGATGAAAGGGTTTATTAGGTACTTTAGTAAGTTGTAATGTCACTGAGAAATGCTCACAATGGTTGTTTTTTTCAGGACAGTGTTACAAAGTTCTTTTAATTCTGCCAAAAGATGCTTGAAGGGGCATGCATTCTCCTGGAAGCCTGAATCCAAAGGCATTCGACTCCAGTTCTGTGAGTCAGTGAGCCCAGTGGCACCCACTCCATAAACCAGCCTGCTGCGCAAAAGCACTCGGCTTTCCTTGTTCTGTGGGGTTGGAAAGTGCGCCACTGTTCCATACTCTGGCTCCTGGTTCTGCTGCTGCTCCTCTGATACAGCTGTCTTCTGGATCCAACATGTTCATTGTGCAGGGATCTCAAGTCCAGAAGAGGCTTGCCACTCCTATGTCTTACTGGTAATGAGATGCATATGGTGTTCTCAGAGGGCCCATTGAATACAGACCAGAATGGCATTCTGGGGAATTCTGTTTGTAAATACTCACAGGTGAATCCTATCCAGATCTGCTCCTCAGACCCATGCAGGAGAAGGTTGCTTGATGGGGGTTAGAGATTTTGGCTAGAAGACTCGCATTGAACAATTCACTGCCCCTGCTATGTGAAAATAATTTTAAAAATATTTATTAGAAATGGGGTTAGGGTGCTGTATTTAAATAGTCAATAGGGCAAGGGGCCCAATGCGATTCTAACTAGTAAACCAATGAATGCTTATTTTCAATCACTTCATCTGTAGGTGAAATTTGAACATTCAAAAAGGAAGATCAGAGAAGCATCGATGCATTTGTATTATGGTGCTGATGAAAAATATCGAAAGTACCAAGGACTGTCAAAAGAACAGACACGTCTGTCTTGGCAGAAGAGCATTCAGAAGACTCCTTAGCAGCAAGAGTGAGGAGACTTTGTCTCATGTACTTTGGACATGTGATGAGGAGAGACCAGTTCCTGGAAAAGGAGAGTTTGCTTAGTCAAAATGAGAAGGCCCTCAACAAGATGGATTCTCACAGAGGCTGCAACCAGGGGCTCTACTGTAAGGACAATGAGGAGCGTGGCACAGGAACAGGTGACCTTTTGTTCTGTTTGGCATAGAGTACTATCGGCCGGGACCAACTCAACTCATCTTCACTCACAATCAGCTATGCTTACAAGGAACTCATGTCCACAACCGAGTCGTTTTTAGAAAACCCAACTCACCCCCCTCAAGCCCCAAGCATGTATCGGCAAGGGCAGGAGTGACCCAGCTAGTTCTCATTGGCAATCCTGCAGTGTCCCAAAAGTCAGCATTGTGGCTCTACTGCTATTTCTGACACAGCCATCATTGGCAGAACAGGGGTATTTCCCAGGAAATGGAATGAAATCACCTAATTGTACACCAGATAATGGTGATTTAGAATCAGTGCAAACAGAAAATTAGCAGAAGCAATAAAAAAGGACACATTTCACTCTTCATATTTGTTTGCTCCACTTGGAACACAATAGGATACCAATCAAACCATCTAGGCTTGTGCTTTTAGGAGGTTAGAAAGGAGAAGGATATGAAGAGTATGCATATGAAGAAACCTGCTTGTTTCTCACCCCATTTTTGGGGGGCATCACTGCCCTCTGGTGGTGGGAATAGGAGGCCCAGCCTTTGCTCCTATGGAGCCACTGCTGGAATTGAACCTTCATCCCAGTGGGTCACAGTCCTGTGCACACCCACTACGCCACTGGGGCTCAGCCCTCTCACCCCATTTTTGTTAGAGATCTACAAACACATTTTCTTGACTATCATGACTTTTCTAAAAAAAGAATTTTTTTTTAACATTCACAATATCTGGGCATATAACCCTTTAAAACCAATTATATTTAAGCAGATACATTCACTGTCTCTAAGCTAAATTACATTCACCAATGATCATTTGAGAAGTACAAGTTTTGAGAGTACCAATATTCCTATTTCAGTTTTCAGCTTCCAAAATAATTTTTTTTCCTAAGTTGTATCACATAGTCTGCTGGCTACAGATTGAGTTAAAATCTGCTGGAAGAACAAAAAGGACATAAAAGGTCACTGCTTGACTTGTCATTGTGAATATCTGTGCTCTCTAATCCATTTGTGTTTAAGCTTCAGTTGCGGACAGAACACCAGGCTTAGAAAACCATGGTCTCTTTGTTCCCCTTACGGGCCACCAAAAAAGAAAAAAGAAAACCATGGTCTCTTCTTGAGCTTTCATAGCAATATCCTTCTAAAATAGTCAGCTATTGTGTGTGTGTATGTGAGAGAGAGACACACACAGAGACAGAGAGACAGAGAGAATAGTGAAAACAGCTTTTATGTTTCGTTAATAGTCTTTTCAGTACCATAATAGCTTTCATTTAGTTGGAGGCCTGCCATTGAAATGAAATGAAGGTGTCATTGGACACGATTGCTGTTTATCCTTGGCTAAACCTGCCTAGGCATCAATCTATCCATATTGATCCTTCATGGAGCAGTTATATTTTTAAGACAGTTTTAAAGGTCATGGGAAGGACAATCTGGTAGGGATTCGGCTTTCCACTAGCAAAGATACAGCCTTGTGAGAATAAATTTCCCACGTCTGCTGACATCCGCGCTAACATGCTTCTCCCCGATGGCTATTGTTCACCCTACTGAAGCTCTGGGCTTGAACCCTATTTGATGGATTAGAAGCTCAAGTGGTGGTGGTGGTGGTGTGGAGTAAGCATAACTTTCTAATACTGCAGAATTATGTCTGACCCAGGGGTGTGGCTCTTTTACTAGTAGAAGATAAAACCAGGTGTATAAGCCCTGGTTTCCTAGCTTCTGTGAATAAAAGACTTCAGACTTCCTTGTATTCACTTTGTCAATAGGGCTTCTTGCTGGGCCCTGAACTGCCCCTCCATGAGCACGAGCTGACCGCAGCGATCTGACCACCGGCATTCTGCAGCTGTGCCTGTCTTGACACTTGCCAGGTGGTCAAAAGGGGACACACCCTATTGTCCATGTTCTGTCCTTCTCACTTGGTCTGACGTAGAGTCTCCCCCATCTTGCCTGCAAGCCCCTTGGCCTGCTCCTGCTGTGGCTGGGTTCTCATCTGCAGAGACAATTTCCCTCGTTACTGCTGAGTCCCCCAATCTGTCTCTGCATAGTATCTAGTGTTTGCTGGTTTTCTCAGCTGGTTTCACAGAGGCACCCTCAAGAACTTTAAAAATGAATCGCCATTAGTATCTGTGAGAATAAGGCTTAAGAATTGGGGGATCCTTGTCCTAGAATAGTTTCTTATACTCGTCTTTCAGAATTGGGTCTACTTTCTCTCTACCTGAACAGAAAGTATATTTTAATCTAAAATTATCAGAGGGGGCAATTAGATAAAATGTGTTAAAAAAATTTAGACCCAGAGAAATGCTGTGTTTTCAGGCAGTTCAGTTCAAGGTGTTGATGAAAAGCTTGGTCGATGAATAGGTCCATGTAATCACAAGTCTTTAGTTTCCTTTCATTTCGTCACTTAGTTTCCCCCTTTGGCCTGCAGAATTTTAATCTAACACTTCTGCTAATGAGGCCCAGGCTTGCTTTATAGGAAAGAATGCTGCCTAGAAATGATCATTAGCCATCTCTCATTTCAGCTCTTCAGGCCTACTGGAGGATTCATTGCTCTAACGCAGAGTTTGAATTAAGTTAGTTTTAAATTTGCCCATATTATTTTTATTTAATGAAAACATATTTAATCTACAGTCTAAGTGTTCAAAATCTATTTGAGAGCTTTCAGCGGAAGAAAACCATATTCACTGAGTCATTATTAACCATGAATTTTCAACACATATCCAGATACAGTCAAAATAATTATTTTAGCAATGCTGTCTCAAGAAACTGATCTAGCCTCCCTTTGTGGTGTATGGAAAAGCCCACATATTCTAAGCTATGTTTGACACTTTACCTACCAACCTTGCCTTAAAAATTAGATGAATTTTTGATTTAGTTTTGAAGCTCCTTCTAGCCATTAAATAGCTCTTATAGCAGACCCTGAATGGACCGAAGAGGACGAAAAACCAAGGGATCTGGACATGTATGCCAGGTTGTGGCAACGTTAGGCTTTTGCTCATGAAAAGCTATGTGAACTCTGATTGTAGCGGGACCTCTCAGAGGACTCCATACATTCTAATCCCATGTGGGTTGAATAAATCTGATGCCTGAGATATCCCTAGGGTATTGAAAAGCCAGAACGTTCCTTTGAAGACATACAGTTGACATAGGTCTGGGCCAACTCGAGGCACCCAACAACAATCCTCTCTGGGGTTGAGGGCCACAGGCTCCTACTCAAGACAAACCCTCTGCTAACGTGCGCAGATTTTAACTCTGATAAAGCGGGACACCATTGCTGGGTGGGGGGAGGGAGGAGGTGGAGGGGGGTATATTCCCTTCCCCTTATCCCGCCGTTTTCTAGCTTGTCTTGCATTCTTTCCCCAAATCGGGACTTTTTAAGAACGCCGCGGGTCGCAGGGAAAATGGTTTGAAATCAGGACTGTCCCGCCAAAAGCGGGACGTGTGGTCACATCGAGAGCAGAGCCGTACTGCTCCCGAGAGTCTCTGTGGCTGTTATGAAGGGGCTCTAGCCCAAGGTGCGGTCAACAAGGCCACCAAGGCTCCCCCTCAAGACAAAATAAAACGACCGAACTCACGGCCATCGAGTCCATGCCGACTCACCGCGATCCCCTGGGTTTCTGAGGCTGTAGCTGCTGGTCGGAGCAGAAAACCCGGTCTATCTCAAGACGAGGCACGTTGTCCTGTGTCAGCGCTGTGACAGCCTTGTCACAGCTGACCAACTCTACTGGCCTCTCACTCCAGGCTCTTGCGTAATCCCAGAGGGGGGATGCCTACTTCCATTTCTTCACTTTCAAGTTTGACTGGTACATTGCTGGTTTTTCCAAGGTAAAGTTTTCTAGCCGGAGTTGAAAAGGTTTCTAAAGGTCATTTAGATATACCTTGGGTGACTGAGATTGTTAAAGAAGGAAGTAGAGAGGGGAGCTGGAGATATGGGGGAACCAAGACGGATGAGCCCCTTTGGGCCAGTGGTGAGATTGGAGCTGCTGGAGGGGTGGAGAGAAGGTGGGGTGGAGAGACGGAACCAACTGCAAGGATATATACATAAGCTCCTATTGGAAGGACGGGTGTCAAAGGAGTGGGTTGGGGGAGAGGTCGGGCAGTGTAGGATATGACAGAACAATAATAATTTATAGAGTATTGAGGGTTGGTGTGGAAGAGAGAGCAGGGGAAGAGGGGAAAGGATGGAAAAGCCGAATCAAGGGCTCAAGGGGAAAGGCGGATGTTTAGAGAATGATGATAGCAGCGAATATGTGAAGGTGCTTGGCACAGTTTGTTTATTTATGTATTGTGAAAAACGATGTATGAGTCCCCAATAAAACGATTTTTAATTTAAACCCCCCCCACCCCCCCCCACACACACAAAAGAAGGACATGACTCCGAGACTTTAAAATTCTTTGTCCTTTTTAAGTCTCGTGTGTACATTTTAGGGGGTGAATCTGTTCTAGAAAACAATGTGTTTTAGCCCTACTATGTACTGTTTGTTGATGACATAAGCTTGGTTTTCTATAAGCACAAATCTAAAGACCACCCTTACAGATCACGATAAAAATAAGTGAAATATACTTGGCCAGTTTGGTGAACTCCCTGCAAAATACAACGTCAAAGAGGTTCCCAGTACCTTTCTTGTATTTTTGTTATGTCAACACACTTGAGGGTAGCTTTCAAACCTCTGTTGTCTTTTAACACGATGTTTTCTCTCATTATAAAAATAATATACCCTCTTCTAAGGGGAAAATTTTAGAGCTAGTATAAAGAAGTAAAGGACATATGCTATTTCCCCCTTAACAATAACATACAATTTACTGAGCGCTATGTATGTGAACTCAATAAACATGGGGAGGAGATGGATTGACACAGTGTCTGCAATAGTAGGCTCCAACATGCCAACAACTGTTCAGATGGTACCGAATTGGGCAATGTTTTGTTCTGTTATGCAAAGGTTTCTGTGGCAGTTAGCTGATCTGGTGTCAATTTCAGAGGATTATGAGTAAAGGGGTGGAGTCTGGCCTGCCAATCGAGACATAACTAATAAGGTCGCTCTGTGGGCCTGGCCTTCCCCTGGGAATTCTGGGACTGCTGGTATTTCCTCCTTGGCGGTGGGAGACTCTTTCAGCTCACTGCCTTGGATACTGTCTACTGACAAGGTTGAGTCCCTGTGAGACATCCCTGAGGAGCAGCCACATGGACCTACCCCGGGTGCTGGAGAAGCTGCATGGAGACCCCTGTTAGCACCGAGATGCTGGCAATGCCACTGGATTCACAAGACGTCCTACTCACTGGCCTGTGGTCTTCCTGTCACTGCCTGTGTTTCGTGAGTCTGAAGAGAACTTTATACAGGGGCATCAGACATATGGGCTAATAGGGACTTGATCTGGACTGAGATGGGATGCTTTCTCAAGACTCAACTGCTCTTGTACATGAACTTCTTTCTTATACACATAGGAGTGTCCATGAATCTGTTTTTCTAGTCTACCTGGACTAACACAGTTTCTAGAAATTAGAAGCAACTAAACGAACCTAACAACTCTATGTGTCCGTCACGGTGTTTTATAATCACTGATTTATAGACCTAGTCTTATATTTACAAAATCCTGAAAATTACTTTTTTTATTTCCAGGTTTATTGATGAGAAAACTAAGATTTAAGGTTGAGGTGCTGGGTTTAGGTCAGATAGCTTAAGAGTGGTGGAAATCGAGATGTAAATCTATGTTGTTTGACTCTAGGGGCTATAGGGGGCTCACGGGTCCCATATTACACTACTAGCCACTCTACGTGAGAAAGATGAGTCTTCATACTCCTGTGAAGAATGACGGTTTTGTAACCTACACTGGCAGTTCTAGTATGTCCTGTAGTGTAGCCATGAGTCAGAATCGACTTGATGGTGTAAATTTGTCGCTGTTGGTCATGGTGGTGGTTTGACTTCCAGAAGCCAGGCTGATGCTTTCAGATAAGTGGTGGACTGCTAATTTCAAGTCAATGGTTGAAACTCCCAGCCTAGCCACAGGAGGAAGAGAGGTTGTCTACTCCCAAAACGATTCACAAAGCCTCAGAAACTATGGTGGCTGTACGTCTTTTGATGGTTTGATTTCAGAAGCCAAACTCTTAAACACAAGGTTAAATTGTCTAATCTATATGAGGCTTGGCCTTCTGAGTTTTTCATTGAACATTATGTTGACAACCTTTTCCCACATCTTAAAAGATTTCTTTCAAAATGTGACTACAATGTTGCTGTGTGTTATTTTGCTATATGACTTTGCTACATTTAGTTAGTCGACATTTCTTTGCTGTGCATTTGTTTTCAAGGTTGTTTGTAGTTATTGACATACTAAATGATCATGTTTTGTCTCTTTCTTTGATGATTTGCTTAGCTTCAATGCTTTGAAGTGCAATAATTGGAACAAAGAATATAAGTATTAATATGGTTCTAAATAGCAGATTTTCTTTAAAACAAAGCTACCAATTTCTAGATATTTTCAACAAAATTTCAGTTGCAATGAATATTACTACTTTGATAGTCTATCAGGAGAGACTAAGCACTGGGGAAAGAGTAGAGAGAGTGAAAGAAGAGAAACACCTTCAATGAACTGGTCACAATGACTGAAACACAGCATGATGGTGAAGACAGTTTAGAACCAGGCAATGCTTCATTCTTTTGTACATGAGGTCACTATGAGTTAGCGTCAACTCAGTGGCATCCAGCAACACCAAGATATCACTTTCATTGTATAAAATCACACTTTGCTTTATTTCTATTTCTCTGTGATTATTATAAGATTGGGTTGTTCTGATCTAAGGCTTTAGGTAAATTTGGGGTTGGCCCCTATGTGAAGCTGACTTGGTTCCAGTTCTTTGATGTCATTTTGTCCACCATTCTCCAGGACTCTGACCCAACCCTTAAGTAATTCACCAAAGTAATTCTTTCAAAGCCAATAAAAATGTTTTTAAAAAGTGGCAGGTCAGATGTGGTCCTCAGGGTACAGGGTGTTTACTCTATATCTACACTGTTCTCTGGATGATACCCAACCCCATGACTTTACCTGCTATGGAAGTTACATACTCTGGTGGCAACTTGAGACTATTAAGAGTAAAGGGGTGGGGTTTAACCTGTCAGTCAGGTCTCATTTGGAGGCACTACTGAGCTAAATAGCTTACTGGAGACCACACACGCTCTCTCTGCTTGTCTCTCTGTGAGATATTCATGATGACAAGCCATAGAGAGCTACACTGATGGAACCAGAGTCCTGGAGCTGGAGGACCCCCGTGGAGACCCAAACCAATGCTGAGATGCTTCCACCACTGAAACCATAAGACTTTCCACCCACTGGACTGCGATCTTCCTGCATTCGGTGTCATTGCATGTGTTCCGTGAGTCTGAAGAGGAATTTATAGACTGGTTTCGGATAGATAGGCTAATATCAGACTTATGGAATTGAATGGGACTGGGATGGGATGTTTTCTTATTATACAATTACTCTTTGATATAAAGTTCTCTCTTACACACATATGAGTTTTACTAAATTTGTTTCTCTTGTCTACCCAAACTGACATAGCTGTCATCCATGGAACAACGGATGTTGTGTGTGTGTGTGTGTGTTTCTTCTAGCACAGATGTATCACCTGGCCTCTACAACCCCGTGCATTCACTTTTCCTGCACATCTGAATCTGGAAACACTCACAACCAATTTAGAACTCATATCTGTCTCCCTCCAGTCCTCCGACAAAACAATCTCTTTGTCCTTATTCATGAGTTCAGAATCCCCATGACTCATGCTCTCACCAGCTCCATTAAAACAGAAATCTGTGAGTCGTTTATCATTTCTCCTCTGTCTGCTTTGCCAGCCTCCTCTCAGAATCCACTGCTGCTGTTTTCTTGTTCTAATTCAACCCACCCTCTAGCCTGTGGCCAGAGTGAACTTTCTCAAAATAATATGATTGACTTCCTCTTCCATCGAAGGGCAAATAAAATCCAAGCTTCTGAGATGGTGTACACAGTCTTTCACGATTCAGCCTCTGTTTAGTTTGTGGCTTCATCTCCAAGTTTCCACCCCACACAGCAGCCACAGTACAATACCAGCATACCTCTCCATTGTTGCCTGCCCTTCCCTTCGGGCCTTGGTGTACACCACTCTTTGTTCTTGAAACAGCTTTCTCCAGATACCAACGCTCTGCTCCATTTTGCCACAGACGTGCTCATCTTCAGAGGGTCCTAGCATCTTCTCCCAGCATACCTAGACTTTGTGGGAATCAAATCATATAAGGTCGAGGGTCCTTTACAGGACTTACGAGACAAAGAATACAAAAAAGCATCTTTGGTTTTTTTTTTTTTTTTGCAAACTTTATAAGATGTTTAACTGTATCAAAACATTGCTGATGTAGAAAAGGCTCTACAAATGAATTTAAGCCAAATCTGTGAAATCAGCCTGACCTCTCCTTGTATGGGTTTTCACACACCTGCCTATGACACCATATCAACATCTAGCATAGAGGACTGAATGGAAGGTCTTTTTAAACATTTCTTTGTGCTTCATCATTGATTATAAACTCCTTGAAAGCTGGGGCTGTGTGCCCCAAGGAATGATGGTTAGGGTTGCTATTGTTAGGGGCCATTGAATCCATCCCAACTTAGAACAATCCGAGTACAGCACTGGGAGACACTGACCCCTCCTTAGGCATCCTCACCCCCGTCGCTCTATTTGAGTCCCTTGTGGCAGCCATGGTGCTAATCCATCTAATGGAGGGTCTTCTCTTTCTTTGCTGACCTTGTACCAAGCGTGATGTCCTTTCTTAGGGATTGATTTCATGGATGATCGGTCCAAAGCACAGGAGATGAGAGATCACCATCGTATCTTTTTGTTTGTTTGTTTGTTTTGTTTTTGTTTTTTGGGGGGCATCACTGCCCTCAGGTGGTGGGAGTAGGAGCCCCAGCCTTTGCTCCGTGGAGCTGGGATCGAACCTCCGTCCCAGTGGGCCGCAGTCCCGCGCACAACCATTATGCCACCGGGGCTCAGCCCCATCGTATCTTTTAAGGAACATTTTGGCCATGTTTTCTTCAAGGCAGATTGGTTTACTCTTCTGCCAATCGGTGATTAAAAAAAATATCTTTCAGGCACACCATAAATCAAAGGCACCAATTTTCCTCTGAAAATTCTTATTTATTGTGCATTTAACAAGTGCAGATGAGGTCATTGAACACAACCTACACTTGGATCAGGTACATCCTCGCCCTCAGATTAATAGTTGTTAACACGCTAAAGAACTCTTGGGAAGCAGATTTGCCCAGTGAACACATCATTTTGCTTCTTGCTGCTGCTTCAATGGGTGCTGATCGTGGCTCCAAGGAAGATGAAATCCTTGACAGCTTCTAACATTTCTCTGTTCACCATGATGTTGTCTATTGATCCTGTCGGGATATGTGTTTTCTGTATATTGAACTACAACCTAGACTGTTGTAGGCTGTAACCTTTGAACTTCACCAGTAAGTGCTCATGTCCTGTTGGCTTTCAACAACTAAGGTCGTGTCATTGGTATATCATAGGTATATCCTCAGTATATCAAGGTATATCATAGGTAGGCTCACATTAAGAGCCATTTGTTTCATGGAAGAATGACAAGTGCTTGGATCATCTGTCACTCTATGAAGGAGCCCGGCACTAGGTTCTGACTCTTCAAGCAAACGAGTGCAATGATGCCACCTATCTGTCCACACTAGGTGCAGTTTGGTTGAGTGGAGAAGGCATGAGATCTGAATCTAGACACGCCTGAGCTCTGGAACATGACTCTATGAGCCTGGTGAACCTGGACAGTTTTCTTTGCCCTTCTGACTTAAGATTTTGAGTCTACAAAATGGTAACAACTACATTTAGTGCCTTTTACCTATATGTTACTTTCAGTATAACATTTATGGACATCAAGTTTAATTGGTAATAAAAAACTCACTGCCATTGAGTTGATTCTGACTCACAGTGACCCTACAGGACAGGACAGGAATTGCCCACATGGGTTTCTGAGGCTGCAACTCTTTCTAGGACCAGACAGCCTCACTTTTCTCCTGTGGAGCAGCAGGTAGTTTCGAACTGCTGATCTTGTGGGCTAGAGCCGTGGTCGGCAAAGTGCAGCTCAGGAGTGAACGAGCATCTCCGAGGTCACATTGAAAACATGTGAAGGCTATTATTTCAGATCATGGTGGTTTCATTCATTTGGGAAGACATATTAAAGGTTCTTGATTGGTTTTAAAGTTGTTAGGAGGGACAGGATTGGCTCTTCGGTCTCAAGAGTTTGCCGACCCCTGGTCTAGGACATATTCTACAATACTGCCAGCACTCCTTCAACTGAAGACATGTTTATAGCTGATGAACAACATGTTGTCATAGTGAAGTATGTATACCTACATACATACACATTCATGTACATCCATACATTTCTTGCTCCAAAAATGGATAATTCCTTAATTCTCTGAGGATAATGTTTTTATCTGAAAGATCCTGTAACAGCTTTATGTGATTGATTTTATTTATTTATAATCATTTCATTGGGGGCTCTTACAGCTCTCTTTACCATCCATCCATCCATCCATCCATTTTGTTAAGCACATTTGTACATATGTTGCCATCATCATTTTCAAAACATTTTCTTTCTACTGGAGCCCTTGGTGTCAGCTCATTTTCTGCCCCTCCCCTACGCTCCATCCCTCATGAATCCTTGATAATTTATAATTTTTTTTCATGTCTTACCCTGATTGCTGTCTCCCTTCACTCACTTTTCTGTTGTCTGACCCCTGAGAGAGGGTTAAGTGATGTCTATTATTGTGATCACCACCCTCTCTCTCCCCCCACCTAACCCTTCCCCTCCTGGTATCGCTACTCTCATTATATGTAGTTGATTTTAATCAGGCATCAAGCAGGCAAATTTGAAGAGCCTAAATGTTATAGGTCGAATTGAATCCCCCATAAATATGTATCAACCTTAACTTCTATGGCTGTACTTCTAATCTCATTTGAGAATAGTCTGTCTTGGCTATGATAATGATATACGATTAGTATAGGGTATGTTTTGAGTCAATCACGACTGAGATAGAAAAGAGGCTGAACTGGCAAGTCGGCTGGCAGAGTGATATGCCAAGCACAGGAAGGTCGCCAAGGACACGGAGGCAACAGACAGTAAGAACCTTCCTTTCCAGCTGGCACCCTGAATCTGGTCTTCCGGCCTCTTCCACTGTGAGAAAACAAGTTTCTATTTGTTAAAACCATCCATTCTGTTTTAGCAGTACCCCCTAACTCAGCCCCGATGTTAAAAACCAAATAACAGTAAAAAAAGACATTCTCAGAGTTTAACCCAGGGGATAAGAACCATCAGGTTTACCCTTCAGGAAATCTCTGATCTCTGTGATTAATAAGTACGTCAAAGAGAAAAGCATTGAGTGTCTACTGTAAAATACTTTAGAAAACCTCAAATGTCAAGCCATGAAAGAAATCCTCTGAAGAAAGGTGGCTTCCTCTTGGAAGCTTGTTGTACCTTTCTCTGAGAAGAGCAGATGAAAAATACTTCTCCAGCAACTGCCTTCAGAAAAGCCTGCTGGCAATTTGTAGGACTAGTGTGCTCCAGGGTTTGAGGTGATTTGGGGTCATTTGAAATGTAGGCAGGATGATAGAATTCACACGTGAAGCTGGAAGGGCTTCCTTGTCTCTTACTTCAAATGTTGGTGTGTATCTCTCCCATAGATAGGAAAAGGGGGTAGTTAATTTTTAATGTTGTTTTCAAGGCTTTGAAAGATAGAATGATATATATTTCTGTAATGGTACATGGAACCGCCAGCATTCTAGGTTGTCAGCTCTCTGAAAGCAGGGACAGTGTCTCATTTGTTTTATGGCCTGGCCTTCACAATAAATAATGACGAATTCCCAATCGTGTCATGAACAATGACATACATTCCCTGTTCACCAAAGAAATAAGAAATAAACTGTGGATGATCTAAAAATAACAGATCGCTCAAAAATTCTTGTACCGGATGAAGTGGGGAAGGAACCCTGGTGGCCCTCATGGGCATGCATGGGCACCGGTCGGACCAGGAATCACAAGATGGGCAGTTCAGACCCACCAACCTCTCCTTGAGCAAAAGAGGGGTCTGTCTGCACCTTTCGGACTGTACAGTCTCAGAACCTCTCCACAGGGTTTCCAGGCGCTGGAATCACCTCCGTGGCAGTGAGTTTGTTTCTTTGTAGGCGTTCCTGAGAGATCTCCTGCCCTCTGTTGCTGTGGGGCACCATCAAGTCCATTCTGATGCGTGGCTGCCCGTGTCATGCTGAATGAAACGCTGCCCCGTGTCCTCTCTCTAGACCTCCCTGGAAAGACAGACATTCTCCTACCACTCCCCATTGCTCACACTGTGTGATGTCACACTTCTGTTTCTGCTTAATTGTGCCATAAGCACATGAAGTTTTATCTGCTCAGATCATGCGGACAGCACAAAATTGATGTTGTAGGACAATCAGGGATGGCCAGGAACAAGAAATCAGAGTGTCCAGGAGTTATTGTTACGATGGCAGAACTCACTTTGTCTGCTGGAGAACTCAGCTCAGAAGGGATGGTGACCTTGCTATCCTCCTGCAGTCTTTGGAGCCCCTGCTGCCAGCCGTGGAACTGGAATGGCTGGAACTGGCGAATGGTCCATTTGGTGTCCACATTCAGTTCCCCTACCATGGATGATTCCTGCCTCGTTAAACAGACAGTGTCAGGATGAAGGAGGGCAGGATCCAGAAACGATGATGTCGGGAGTGACTTGGGAAAAAGCTCCATAACTTACATACAGATGCACTAAGAGTCAAGGCGTGGTCGTCACTCGCAAGGCACAGAGGATGGACTGAAGAAGAAATCAACAGGTGACAAAAGATGACAGCAAGTCCTAGGATGGTGACATGGATGATAAGATAACAAGGATAAAAAGGGACTTATGTTACGTGACATCTTTTATTGTCGTAAAATCGGAGGGGCCTCAAACACCTGGTGAAAAATCTTATCTTTTGATTTCAGGAGTCCCCCAACATTTGGAAGCCACCTGTATCTACCACATAAAACCGGCCACACGCACTCTGGGTAGGAACACAACCTGGAAGCATTAATCACACTTCATGTGTGGTGCACGCACCACCATGATTTGTTCCTAAAAACGTTCATCTCTCCAAGCCCGAACTTTGTGCCTAGTAGGCACAAACCACCTCAGCCCACGATGACCATGCATCTGCTTTCGCCCTGGCAAAATATCTCTATTTTAGAGATATCATGCAAACAGGCCAGTGCAGTATCTGTCCACTTGGGCCAGCTTGTTTCATTCAGCATGTTTTCAAGACCTACTTTTTCTGTAACCTGTATTCCAATTGCGTTCCTTTTCCTGGGGGAACAATATCTTATGGTGAAGCACTGGTGATTCTGGAATAAACTTCATGCTTTTTCACATAGGAGACATAGCCTAGAGTCCCTGCCAATGCCCTGATGTGCTACTCCCCCTGTTGGTCAGTGGGGACTTGAATGTGGCTCTGGTTCTGAACAGTTCAGTGGGGCTTCTAGACCGAGATGGAGTAGGAAGAAAGGTCAGGTGAGCTACTTCTGGAAATAGCCAGGGAAAGCTCTGAATGGCAATGATCTAAACTGCACCTAGGAATGGCACATGACATTGGGTGGTTGTTTTGTTCCATCGTGCCTGGGCCCACCACCAGTCAGGGTCTGGTTTGTTGGAAGCTCACAACAACATTCATATATACACCATATTTTGTTTATTTATTCATCTGGTGAATGATATGAGTTGCTTTGCCCTTTGGTTATTGTGAATCAAGCTGCAACGAACATTGGTGGACATGTATCTGAATGGCTGCTCTTCATTCTTTTTAAAAAATCATTTTATTAGGGGCTCATTCAACTCTCATCACAATCCATATATCCATCCATTGTGTGTCAAGCACATGTGTACATTTGTTGCCCTCCCTCATCATTCTCAAAACTTTTGCTTTCTACTTAAGCCCTTGGTATCAGCTCCTCATTTCCCCCTTCCCTCCTCACTTTCCTCTCCCTTCATAAAACCTTGATAATTTAGAAATCATTATTATTTTGTTATATCTTTCACTGTCTGACATCTCCCTTCACCCACTTCTCTGTTGACTATACCCCACAGAGGCGGTTATATGTAGAATCTTATAATTGGTTTCCCCTTTCTACCCTGTCTTCCCTCCACCCTCCCGGTGTTGCCACTCTCACCATTGGTCCTGAAGGGATCTTCTGTTCTGGATTCCCTATACTTCTGGTTCCTATCTATACCAGTGTACATCCTCTGGTCTAGATAGATTCATAAGGTAGAATTGGAATCATGATAGTGGGGTGGGGAGAGGAAGCATTGAAGAACTACAGAAAAGTAGTATATTTCATCATTACTACACTACACCCTGACTGGCTCATCTCCTCCCTGTGACCCTTCTGTAAGGGGATGCCCCATTTCCTATACATGGGTTTTGCATCCCCAATCTGTACTCCCCCCTCATTTATACTAACATAATTTTTAGTTCTTTGATGCATGATACCTGATCCCTTTGACACCTTGTGGTCACAGGCTGGTGTGTTTCTTCCATATGGGCTTTGTTGCTTCTGAGCTAGATGGCTGCTTGTTTAGCGTCAAGCCTTTAAGACTCCAGACACTATATCTTTTGATAGCCGGCACCATCAGTTTTCTCCACCACTTTTGTATATGCACACATTTGTCTTCAGAAATCATATTAGGGAGGTGGGCATACAATAATATGATTTTTTTTTCTTTGATGCCTAATAACTGGTCCCTTCAACCCCTTGTGGTCACAAAGGCTGGTGTGCTTTTCCCTTGTGGGCTTTGTTGCTTCTGAGTTGGATGACCACTTGCTTACATTCAAGTTTTTAAGACCCCAGACTATCTTTTGATAGTCGGGCACCATCAGCTTTCTTCACCACTTTTGCTTATGCACACATTTGTCTTCAGTGATCTTGTCAGGAAGTTGATCATCATGGAATGTCAATTTGAAAGAACAAAGTGTTCTTGCATTGAGGAAGTATTTGGCCTGTTCTTCATTTTTTGGGGTCTATATCCACTAGTGGAATTTCTGGATCGCCTGGAAATTCTATGTTGAATGTTTTGAGAAATTACCAAACTATTTGCCATAGGAAACATACCATTTTACATTCCAAGTAACAAAACATTACGGTTCCAACAGCTAACGACTTACTTTTTGGTCACAGCCATCCTAACCATCTTCATAGATATGAAATGCTACCTCATGGTGGTTTGGTTTTGTGGCTTCCTAACGCTGAACATTGTTTAATTGGCTTGTTAGCCAATTTAATATCTTCTACGGAGAAATGTCTATTCTAGTTCTCTGGTCTATTTTTTGTTGTTTTTGTTGTTGACTTGTTTTCTTCTTGGTGAGTTCAATATATTCTTTTAACAAGTTAAAAAAAAAGCAGAACTTGGGGCTGAAAGCATGCCAGTGCCTATAACAGCATTTCCAACCACATTTCCTGCACTTTACTGTTATGGATTATTTCATGTTCTGTTTCCCAAATGGCCTGGAAGTCTCATCCATCTTGCTCACAATTATAAATTTAGCGCTTAGTTTAATGCCTGACACATAATTAGAAGTTAAATGCTATTCAATACATTAAATGACTATTTCAGTCTTCTGAAATGATTGGGGAATGAGGCAGCCTGCTCAATATTTGCTAGCAGGTATTTAGCTCTATGTGTTAAAGCTTTTCCTATCAACTTTTATTTTTTTAATGGGCTAGTTAAAATATACATATTCCAATTCAGTATTTTATACACATAGTATTCAAATTCAGTATTTACATTCAATGTGTTGATTTACAATTTTATTTTCTTCAATAAGACAAACAAAAACCAACTAAGCAGAAAAACTCACTGCCTTTGAGTTGATTTTGACTCAGCCACCCAATAAGGTAGGATAGAACTGCCCTCTGGATTTCCACATCTGTAACCCTTTAAGCCATATCTTTCTTCTGTGGAGTGTGGTGGTTTTGAACTACGGACCTTGTTGTTAGCCCAATGGGTGACCGCTGCTACCAGGGATCCTCAATAGTATTTACATATTCACAAGATTGATAACTCTTTTTTGGGAGGGGGCTGGAAAGGAGCAGGAAAGTCTCTGGATCCTTGAGAATGGCCAAATTCTACATTGATCATATAACCAAGACAATGCCACTTTACCAAGATTGCTTGCATACTTACAGGTAAGTGTCAGAGAACAAATATTTCCCTTTGGTTTGGAAAGAAAGGCAGATGTAACTTTCCATTTGATAATCATTTTAAGAAGCAGACAGTTCAACCCTTTGGACATGCTACAAAGTATTCAGGAATTCTGGATAATTCAGAAGTAGGATTAGGAGTATAGAAGTAGGAGAAAAGTAAAAGAAAATAGAGGAAAAAACTAGAAGGCCAGGGGCATTTATAGAGGTCTAAATACAGGGATGGACATGTGTAAATATATTTATATGACAATGGGGAAATAGATCTGTGTGCATATATTTATAGGTTTAGTATTAAGGTAGCAGATGGACATTGGGTTTCTACTCAAGTACTCCTTTAATGCAAGAACACTTTGTTCTATTAAACTGACATTCTATGATGCTCACCTTCCCAATAGATTGCTGAAGACAAAGTGGGTGCCTAAGCAAATGGGAAGAAAGCTGATGTTGCCTGACTATCAAAAAATATAGCATCTGGGGTCTTCAAGGCTTAAACATAAACAAGCGGCCATCTAGCTGAGAAGCAACAAAGCCCACATGGATGAAGCACACCAATCATGAAGTGTTGATAGCATCAGCTATCAGGCATAAAAAATCCAGAACAAAAAAAAATCATATCATTATGAACAAGGGGGAGGGAGGAGTGGAGACCCAAAGCCCATCTGTAGGCACCTGGAAATCCCTTTACAGAAGGGTAGTTGGGGAGGAGATGAGCCAGTCAACGATGAAGCAACGATGAAGCATACAATTTTCCTCTGATTCCTTAATGCTTCCTTCCCCACAGTATCATGACTTCAAGTCTACCTTATAAGTCTGGTTTAGACCAAGAAATGTACACTGGTATAGATATGAGCTGGAAACACTGGGGATTCAGGATCGATAAGGAACAATAATGAAAGTAGCCATACCAGGGGGGGAAGGGGAAGGTCTGGAGAGAAAGGGGGAACCAATCACAGTGATCTGTCTATAACCCCCTCCCAGGGGGATGGAAGACAGAAAAATGGGTGAAGGAAGACATCAGTCAGTGTAAGACATGACAAAATAGTAATAATTTATAAATTATCAAGGGTTCATAAGGGAGGGAGGGTCAGGGGGAGGAAATGAGGAGTTAATTACTAAGGGTTCAAGTAGAAAGAAAGTGTTTTGAAAATGATGATGGCAACAAATGTACAAATGTATGTATGTATGGATTGTGATAAGAGCTGTACAAGCCCCCAATAAAATGATTTTGATTAAAAAGAGGTATAAAACAATGACTCCTATTCTCAGGTACAATAATAATAGATTTAAAAAATCAGAAATAGATGTTTTTGTGCTTATAAAATTGATGATATGGAAAAAGTCCAAGTGTTGCCAGCAATAATAGCTTACACAGTGAGGATAAAGGGCAAGTAATATTGATTGAAGTGAAAATGTTACAAATAAATTTTTTCCCGAGATAATAAAAGGATAACATTTGAACAGAATCACTGAGTCATTAGCAAATCTCTTGTTTTTCACTGAAGTAGATATGCATTGATCATGGGAAAATCTTGTGACTTATACATTCTCTTCTAATTAAATGGTTCCTTAAAATATGTTCACAGGTATTTCTGAAATTGTAAATATTACAGAAAGTTTATTATCTCTCTTTTACTCAAGTAAAGAACAGTTTTATTTTTTCCCCTTGAGACATTAGAAAGAACAATGAGAATAATATAAGTTCATTGTACTGAAAGAGAGCTAAAGGTGAACCAGAGGAATAAGATGAGAAAATCTATCCCATGTTCCTGACATTATATAGTACTTGCTACACTTAGGACATTTTGGATTGATGGAACTAGATTTATATTTAGGAGCTCTGGTGGCCATTCTATAAATGTTGGACTGCTAAGCACAAGGTGAGCAGTTCAAATCCACCTGTTGCTCCAAGAGAAAAAGGCAGTGTTGTCTGCTCCCATAACAATTTCCATAGCCTTTGAAGTGCTATATCAGGTCACTACGAGTTGCAATCAATTTAATGGGAGTGAGTTTGGTTTGCAGAGTTTAAGGGATAAAAGAAAAAATATATAGACATCACATGCAAGTAAAAATTTGCTGAAGATAACTAAAAATTGTTTGTAGCGGGGAATTGTCAGACAATCAACCAGAATTCAGAAGAGGGTACGGAAGAAGGGATGTCAGGTATATCTTGGCTGATAGCAGAGACTACCAGAGCGTGCTTACTTGCATTTGATTAAGTATGCAAAGCATATTCACCGGGTAGATCATGACAAATGATGGACAATATTCACCTGGGTAGATCATGACAAATGATGGACAGTATTGCAAAGAATGGGAATTTCAGAATACTTAATTCTCTTTCTGCAGGCCAAGAGGAAGTTATTTGGACAGGACGAGGGAATACTGAAGGATTAAGAATCAGTGAAGGTGTGTTTCAGGGTGGTAACTTCTCAACACACTCACTCAATTTGGTGTGTTGTCAATACAAGGCCATCCAAGAAGGCGAGAAGGAAGAACTCAGTATGAAGATCAGATCGGTAACAACTTGCACCATGCAGATGGCAAGCCTTGCTTGCTGAAAGCCAAGAGGACTTAAAGTACTTATCAATGACTACTTTCAGTGTTAAAAAAAAACAAACCCATAACTACTAGACCAATAGACAACATCATGCCAAATGAAGAAGAGTCTGAAATTGTCAAAGACACATTTTACTCAAGGAAGCAGTAGTGAAGAAACCAAACAACATACTGCATTCAGCACATCTGCTGCACAAGACCACTAAAAAACGTGAAGGAGCAAAGGTGTCACTTTGAGAACGAAGACTCACATGACCCAAGAGAACCTAAGTCACTTGACGTGTGTGTGAATTAGGAAGAACAGAGAGGAGTTAGTGTGTTAAATTGTGGTGTGGAAGAATATTAAAAGCACCATGGGCTACCCAAAGAGCAAACAAATCTATGCTGGAGGAAGTACAGCCAGAACATTCCTAAGGTGCTGGGATGGTGAGACGGTCTCACATATGTTGGACATATTTGGAGAAATCAAGCCCTGGAAAAAGACACGATGCTGGGTAAGGTGGAGGGCCAGTGATGGACTGAGTGGCCATAATAACGGATTCAATTATAATCATTGTGATACTTGAACATGCCGGGAACGTGTTTGATTCTGTTGTAGGGAGCATCACTGTGAGTTGGAGCTGGCTCTAGGTTTCTGATATAGCAAATGGGGGTGGGAGGGGGGGGCAGGAAGAAATATCCCTGGTAGCAAAATGGTTAAAGTGCTCAGCTGCTAACTGAAAGGTTGCTGGTTCAAGTCCACCAATGGCACAGTGGGAGAAAAGATTTATCCGTCTGCTCCTGTGAAGGTGTTAGCCTCAGAAGCCCTAGGAGTAGTTCTACTCTGTCACATGGGACACCAGGAGTTGGAATTGACAGTACATAACCACCACCACCACCACCACCACAACAACAACAACAACAACAAACAAGGGACAATGATGGTCCTATCGTCTAGTGTTTTCCGCTCAGTATGAGTGCGTCAGAGTTTGACATCACTCAACACCAGCATCTCCTCAAGCGCATCTTGATGCTGCTCAGAATAAAGCAGGGCAGAGGGCCTGCGTGTGTTCGACTCAGACCCACACATCTGTCCAACTGTCTCAAGGATGCGTACCGGTGCTGTGACACAAAGTTCCAAATCACCAAAGCTCAAAGAATAAAAAAGATGTATAATTGGAAGTGAATCAATTAAAGGGATGAAGTTAAAACAGACCACATGGGTGAGGATGCACGATGTCTCTTATAGGGATGATAGCTGGGAATCATTGGGGTCTCCATACTGTCCCATGCCCTTCATATGTATTATCCCATTAATCCTGATAATAACCTGAATGACGTTGGTATCATCTGCTTAGTTTACATTGACAAGACAGAAGGCAAGCTAAGGAACTTTCTGGAGACACACTGCCTGTGAGAATAGAGCCATGTTGGAACGAAGATGGACTGCCTCTAGTCCCTGCATGCTCAAACATGGTATTAGCTATCTTTCAAGAAATAAACTAAACCAAATTGTATTTGTGAGACCCGTGTGGGCATACCACTGTGGGCAGCACCAAGAGTTCCACAGCAATCTGGTCCGTAATCCCAGTGGACCCAGTTACAAAGCTCGAAGCTCACTGGAGGAACGCCCTCCTGGCTTTGTGCCTGTTCACCACATGGATGATCACGAGGAAGACAGGAGCCACGCAAAGCTTCTGCAGTGTATGTGATCAGAGACAGCTCCAATTCTCTAACAAAGTTACATTTATTTATTGCTAGAGGGTGGTAATATGTTTTAAGATCCCACGAGCAGAGACAGTGGGGAAGGCGGGAAACCACCCCGAATCAGTTTTGATCACGTGGAAGGGTTTGCTAGCTTAACTCTGAAGTTTTCAATATGACTGGTCATTACAGTACTATTTTGTTCTTTCTGACATGACACGAGTGTTTCTTTCAGCTTTCAAAAAATGATGCCTCATGTGTAATGTTAGTTATATTTTAGCCATTTCCCCTTTCTTCAGTCATGTCTCATACACAACGTTAGTGATACTTTAGTTCCCCCTTTCTTCAATTCTTACGAGTTGTTCTTTTGAGAAGGCTCTTGAACAAAGGTTATTCATGTTTAATAAATATCGTTCGAATAATTAGCATCCTACATGGGAAGTCATATTCCAGAGGCTGTCTAATCACAGGACTGCTAGCTGTGTTTACATTGCGGCTTTTGGAAGTGTCATTGAGTCAGTTTCTACCCAAAGTGATGTGCACAACAGAATAAGACACTGCCAGCTCCTGTGCCAGCAGAACGATGGTTCCCTCTGTTTGAGTCCATTCTTGCTGCCACTGTGTCGGTCCTCTCTTTGCCCTTCTTCTGTACCAACCACGATGTCCTTCTCCAGGGACTGGTCGTGGCTACGGTCGTAAGACCAAGTCTCGTTATCCTTGCCTCTAAGGAGCACTCTGACCATACTTCTCCTGACACAGGTTTGTGTGTCCTCTTGATTACACATGGTCCTTTCAAACTTCCCTACCAGCACCTCAATTCAAATGCATCGATTCTGCTTCAATCGTCCTTATGAAGAGCCAACCTTCACCGGACTCTCAAGAAGTGTAGCCTGGGAGCAGCCAAGTATCAAGTACAGCTGAAAGCTTGGTGAGGGCCTTCAGTTTAACGGTTCTAAACTAGCTGCTGGACACATTGAATTTTGACTTGGGCTTGGTGTCACAGCAGCTTTTGGCAGCTTCAGCGGTTGGCAAAGAGCTGTTTTGATGAAGGCGATCCTGTTTCTCTTGAGGCGGAGGTGCAGGCGCCAGAATGGCAGTGGAGACAGGAGCCGTCAGCAAATCCTAAGGGTGGAGCTTCTATTCTAGGAAGGCACGGTTGAGGCAATCCCTTGATTATAGGTGAAAAAGTTATTTATCCTACCACCTTCTAACCATTAGGGAGCAGAACAATATTGCTTTAAAATGCAGCTGACTTAAAAAATTTCTTTGAGTGAAAGAGTACCTCACCAAGCAAACGCGATTTCAACAATTTCTACATTTGTCATGGTTCATGCTATCTTGTTCTCCATTATCCCATCATCATTGTTTTGAACCCACTGTCCACTTATCCTTTCAAATTGCAGTGGTCAATTTAATCTCTGATAGAGAATTCTTCAAAAGAACACAGTGCTCAAAGTAGATGCACTTTGCTAGTCAAATAGCACCTATACCACTCAAAACTCACTGCTATTGATTCAATTCTGACTCACCCAATTCGGACTCAATTCGTATACTGTTGACAGTGTAGAAGCCACACTCTGGATTTCTGAGACTGTAACTCTTCTTTGTGTTTGATACTTATTGCAGAATTGATCTTCTGCCCAGATGAAGACATATTCCTGAGCCTGGGTCTTAAAAAGAAAAAAAGCTAGATTTCAAACTCTTGCACACAAACAGCAGTCAACTGAATCTAGGGTTGACACACTTTTCCTGTAAAGGACCAGTTGTCAGAATATCATGCTTATGGATCTTGGTGGCATACTGGCTTCATGTTGGAGTTGATACCA
Source organism: Nesogale talazaci (assembly GCA_004026705.1). NCBI lineage: Eukaryota > Metazoa > Chordata > Mammalia > Afrosoricida > Tenrecidae > Nesogale > Nesogale talazaci. Next base: position 120,026 of record PVJH01000289.1, on the reverse strand, counting down.
CCAGCAACTTGGCTGGAGATTGATGAGGCTTTCTGTTCCTGGACACCTAGACATGATTTGGAATTGACTTGAGTGATTTGTCTGCTTCTTGGGCCATAAGCTCTCTATTGCTACTGTTGTTGATAGATGTCATTGAGTGAGTTATGACATCGTGACCCTATCTACGTACACCTGAAGGAAGCCCTGTCCAGTCCCGCACCATCCTCATCACTTTATTTCGAGCCCATTGCTGCAGTCACTGTATCAATCCGTCTCCCTGAGGCTCTTCCTCTTTTTTGATAATTCTGTTTGAACAAACAGCATGTCATTTTCCAGGGACTGGTCTCTCCTGATGACATGTGCCACTGCTTTACTGTAGTGCAACCTCGACACAACCATAGACAGTGAGTAGGTGTGGCTGTGTTTCAATCAAAGTTTTCTTACGAAAGCAGTTGTCATTTCCAACTACAGCTCAAATGAAGAATTATATTTATGTTGTTGACATGCTGCAATAATCTTTTGAAGGTTTGTGAGCATAAGAGCCATACCTAATAGTGTTTAGCGCTCAGTGAGGCACTCAAAAAATATTTTTTTCCCTGTAGCATTGAGCCTTAAAACAGTTTCCTAATGAAACACCTTCCTTCAATTATATCGGGCAATAGGAAGTATATGGATAAATAGCAGATCAAAAAATCAAAGCCTAGATTCTGGTCTTTTACAAGTGAACTTTGTGGTTCTCAGTCATTTAGTTATGCTCTCTTGTTGAGATTGTGTGTAGGACTTATTTCAAAGCACTTGTCTATATATTCAGAAGATGACACCTAAAGAAGGGAAGACTTTGAATTTCAGTGGTGCCAAATGGCACACAGATGCAGACGATGATTCAGGGGCAGTATCTCATCTCCAACCCCAGCACCAGCCTCATCTGGCTTATTCATGTGTACAGGTGTCAGGAGCCACCTGAAGTGCTGTGAAGCTGCCTATCAGTTATATCTTTTGATGTCAACCACTGGCTTGAGAGAGTTTTTCTGCCAGAGAAATAAGAGTAGCCATTGTTAAATATTTCCTTATCAAAAGATGCAAACGCAAGGAAATTTTAGGCTGGGTTGACTAGAGAAACAAATCCAGTGACACTCATTTATGTATATGAAAGAGCTTCATATCAAGAAGTAAATATAAATCAAGAAAGAATCCCAGCCCAGTTCATCTTAAGTCTGATACTAGTCCATAAGTCCCCCTTCAGACTCAGGCAGCCACATGCAATGATGCAGTATACAGTGATCTTTCTGCACCTGTGGGTGCAGATGCATGTGTTTGCAAAGTCGGTGAAAATATGGCAGGGCTCTGGCAACGCTCAAGGTGTCTGGAAAGCAGGAAGGTAAAAGGGGACGAAAGAGAGGATAACCTCCTAGGGTCCCTGCTTATAAGATCATACCCCAAGGACACAGCATCAGACTATGACCTGATTGATGGGGTTGACTCCACCTCTAGCCAGGAGGGTCTAGTTGACATAAAATCACCTATCACAAAGGGTAAATAGAAAAAGTGCTGTCACTAAGGTTCCAGTTCTTACAGGTCTGGGTGTACTCCATACAAACTCTGTTTAAATAGGTCAGTAAGTAGATGGTTGCAGAGAAGTTCCCTTGGTGAGTAATACACTTGTCTGAATCTCATTGGTTTGCTTTCAAATAAAGGGTACTTTTTGTGTGATGGGGGAAAAAACAATTTCTAAGTCGGGGTAATGGAAAAATTTTAGAAAAACTCAAATAGACATCTTCACAGATCATTAGAGCTAACACAAGCTTATGGGAATACTCACACACATAAAATAGTTTTTAGGTGGAATGAGCATTTTAATGAAGGTCAGGAAGACCACAAAGATGAGCCAAGGGAGGGAATACTCAAATCTCTGTGAATGAAGAAACTGTCTGAAACCCAGAAATCATCGATGCCATAACTACCGAAGTTGGGACTGCACATGGTTTAGCATTTTCAATTTTAAGCGACTGTCTTGGCCTCTGCAAACGTTTGGCTTGAAAGAGAGAAGAACGAACCTTTCTAGTCATCTTTTAAGCAAGATTAAAGTGAATGAAGGGGATTTTATGCAAGGAATCACCATGAAGAACAAGCCTTGGATTTGCTAATCTAGTCCTGACTATAAGAGCCACAGAAACAGTGACTTAGGGACATCTACTTGACCAATAGGATTCCAGGCAGATAAACCAATTCAGAATTCCTGGCAAAAGTTTTTTTTGGGGGGATTTAAAAAGACAATATGCCTGCTAATTCTTTGAGGTTGATAGGAACTCTCATATAGGAATTTCTTTGGGAGAGTTGAGCCTGTCTAATTTTGCACCTCCACACTTCTTTTTGCTCTCCAAACTCAAAGAATATTGAAAAGACTCACAAAGATGCCCATTGTGCCATCCTGGTGTGATAGAAACTGAAGGCGCTACAGGGTGAGACACAGGGAATGGTTGCCTTCAGGCCCAGGGAGAGGCTGTGTTAGAAACAGTAGCTTCACATTTTGATATGTTTGTTCAACAAACTGTAGCAACACTTTTGGACACACCCAAGTCTGTCTAGGATTAATGTCTTTGCACCTAGTTTTCCTTCACTCCCTATACAGGCACCCACCCTATCTCAGATATCACCCTCCGTGACAGTGGTTCTCAACCTGTGGGTCCAAGGACCCATTCACAGGGGTCGCCTGATTCCTAACAGTAGTAAAATTATAGTTATGAAGTAGCAACAAAAATAAGCTTATGGTTCGGGGTCACCACAACATGAGAAACTGAATTAAAGGGTTGTGGCTTAGGAAGATTGAGAACCATTGCTCTCTGGGGTATCTTTGCGACTTTCTTAGGGTGAGGTACTTTCTGCCCACTGTGTAAAGATGGCTGTTAAAGGATGGATTTGTCAATCTTCACCAGAATGTAATATGCAACTTAACAAGGGCAATTTGTTTTCATATTCTTCATGTCTGGCACATTGGGTCTGCAAGGATGGATGGTTATTTTTCAAAGGAGAAGACAGCTTTTGGAGATAAAATATTCTCTTTTAAAATATGAATAGTACAAGTAGGAGCTTTTAGAGAACAGAGATGATATCATTTGTCTTTATATTTCTTATATTAATATAGTGCCTAGTGGTAACAGTTACTAATTATTTAGTAGATGAAAGAAGTCCAAGATTCAATGAAGGTTCAGCTAATACTAATATATGCAGAGATGGAAGTATTTATATACCTATGCCAAGAAATTTGAAGTAACTGTGTTAGTCCAGATAGACTAGAGGAACAAATTTCAGAGACACGCATATAGGTCTAAGGAAAGGGTTTATATACAAAAGAAATGTGACCCTAAGAAAGCATCCCAATCCAGTCCAGTGCAAAGTCATAAGTCCAATAATAACCCATATGCCCGAAATCAGTCTATAACGTCTGCTTCTGACTCAGGAAGTCACAGGTCAGTGGGTGCAGAATTCTGGCGCTGGCAGGGGTCTCCCCATGGCTCCTCGCTTCCAGGGCTCAGGTCCATCAACAGCATGCCACTCCAGCTTCAGAGGTCTGTCTTCATCAGGGCTAAACTGTGTGGTCTCTCCACCAGCTACTCCAGCCTCCCAGCCGCCACCATTCTGTGTTGCCTGTGGTTAATCATCTCTCTCTAACTAACTCCCAACAACTGGGGAAGATAGCTTCTCATCTTCACGAGGGAAATGTCGTGAGATTTCCCTGGAGTCTCAGGTGAAAGCCATGCCCACATAGAGGCCTCATCGGCTACTCAATGGCTATCTCCAGATTAACAGGCTAGACTCCACCCCTACATTTCAATTATAAAATTAACATAAGCACATGACTGCCACATAACACTCCCTGGCCAGTATGGCACCTCATCATACTGGAAAACTCTCCTAAAGGTCAACAAGCAGACCTGGAACTGTTCACAGACTCTTCTTTTTTTGGTTGCTGTTTTTGTGGTGGTTGTTGTTTTGACTTTTTTTGTTGCTTTGTTTTGCTCTGTCTTGTTTTGGGGCACATTTTATCCCTGCAGGTCTATCTAGATAAGATAGGTGGGATGAATGACCTGGAGGAGAAGACAATGGGGCAGAAGGTTATGGTGGGGGAGGAGGTGGACATGGGAGAGGGGTAGGTGGGGGCTGGGGGAAGGACGTGGGTGTTAACAAACTCTGGGACAAGAGAACAGTAAGTGGTCTAAATCAATGGTGAGGAGGATGTAGAAGGCTTGGTGGGGCTTGATCAAGGGCAATGTAGCTGAGAATTACTGAAACCCAAATGAAGGCTGAGCATGATAGTGGAACAAGAGAAAAGTAAAAGAAGATAGAGGAAGGGACTAGGAATCAAAGGTATTTATAGAGGTCCAAATCCAGGAATGTACATGTGTAAATATATTTATATGTGATGATGGGGAAATAAATCTATATGCACAGATTTAGAGTATTAAGTTTAGTATTAAGATAGCAGATGGGCATCGGGCTCTACTCAAGAACTCTCTCAATGCAAGAACACTTTGTTCTATTAAGCTGACATTTCACAATGATCACCTTCCCGATATGATCGCTGAAGACAAAATGGGTGCATAAGAAAATGTGGTGAAGAAAGCTGATGGTGCCTGGCTATCAAAAGATATAACATCTGGGGTCTTAAAGGCTTGAAGATAAACAAGCAGCCATCTAGCTGAGAAGCAACAAAGCCCACATGGAAGAAGCACACCAGCCTGTGTGATCACGGGGTGCTAAAGGTGTCAAGTATCAGGCATCAAAGAATAAAAACATCATACTATTGTGAATGAGGGAGAGTGTGGAGTGAAGATCCAAAATCCATCTGTAGGCAACTGGACATCCCCTAAGAGAAGGGTCATGGGGAGTAGATGAGTCAGTCAGGGTGTACTATAGCACTGATGAAACATGCAACTTTCCTCCCCACCATCCGCCACTATTATGATCCCAAGTCTTCCTTATAAATCTAGCTTAGAACAGAGGATGTACACTGGTACAGATAGGAACTAGAAATACATAAGAGTCCATGACTGATAAACTCTCAGAATCAATACTGAGAGTAGAAATGCCAGGAGGGGAAAAGGAAGGGGAAGATGAGGAGGAAAGGCAGAACTGATCACAATGATCTACATATAACTCCCTCCCAGGGAGATAGACAACAGAAAAGTTGTTGTCAGAACAAAAAAGGGATAAGGGAGACATTGGGCAGTGTAAGACATGAAAAAATAATAACAATCTAGAAATTATCAAGGGTGAGAGAGGGAGGGTAGGTGGGGTGGGGGGAATGAGGAGCTGATACCAAAGGCTCATGTAGAAAGAAAATGTTTTGAGAATGATGATGGCAACAAATGTATACATGTGCTTGACACAATGGATGCATATATGGAGTATGAAGCGTTGTATGAACTCCAATAAAATTAGCTATTAAACAAAAACAACTTCAACAACCCAAAAAAAACCTACCTGGACAATTGACTGGAAGAGATCCATATATTTGTCCATTCCAAAATAGGGTGATAAACGAAATGCAGAAATTCTCAAACAATATCATTGTATCACCCATAATAAAATATCGCTGAGAGGGGCTGAGCCCCGGTGGCGTAGTGGTTGTGTGTGGGACTGCGGCCCACTGGGACGGAGGTTTGATTCCAGCTCCATGGAGCAAAGGCTGGGCCTCCTATTCCCACCACCTGAGGGCAGTGATGCTCCCCCCCCAAAAAAAAGCAAAAAAAAATATATCGCTGAGAATAGCTGGAAAACAGTTGTAGTGAAGTACCAAGTAATTTAAGCCAAATTCAGAAGAGGCAGTGAAATGTGGACTATCATTACTGATAGCAGATGTATCTTGGCTGAAGATGTATGAATGATATGTTCCTGTGATTTATTAACAACTCAAGGGTATTTGACTGGGGGGGGGGATAACATTGTGACTAATGGATGAACAAGCAGCCATCTATGGATAACATTGTGACTAATGAGAATTCTGACACGTTTCATGGAGCTCATGCAAAGGCAGTACCCATTGGAACAGAATATGGTGATGCTGTTTAGTTTCAAATCAAGAAAGGTGTGTGTCAGCGTTTTATCAGTCACCATGCTGACAAACAAGCAGAGGAGCTGGGCTATAGGAAGAATAAGATAGCATCAGGATTAGATTATTAACAACCTGTGACATACGGATGACACAACCTTCCTCGCTGTAAACAAGGAGGACTTGAAGCACTTCCCGAGAACAATTGAGGACACAGACTTCAGTAAGGCCTGCACCTCTTCACCAAGAAAACAAACACTGTTCACAACTGGACCAGTAAGCCACATCGTGACACATGGGAAACATTGGTGTCGTTAAGGATTTCATTTCCCTTGGATCCGCAATGAACTCCTGTGGCAAGGGTAGTCAGGAAATGAAACAAGTTGTTGTATTGAGCAAAGCTGCAAATAACTTTGTGAGAGAGTTGAAGATCAAAGATGTCACTTCGAGGACTAAAGTGTGCCTGACTTAACTTCGGCTATTGTCAATCACCTCTTATTCTTGGGAAATCTGGACAATGGACTCAGGAAGATGAAAAAAGAAGGTATGCCTTTACGGTGACTTGGGTTTAGCAAAACCGTGTTGGGAGTCACTGGTGAAACATGGGGACTATATCATGGACTGCCAGAAGAACAAGCAAATCTGTCCTGGAAAAAGTATAGCCAGAATGCTCCTAAGAGGCAAAGAGGTAAAATGGCTTTGTGTGCTTTCTCCCACAGAAGACAAAAATCTGAGGTTGATATAGTAGGGCATGTACTTAGTAAATACTTAATCAATCCATTTCTTATTTAGTCAACAAATATTCACTGGAGCATGATTTCTATCTTTTTTTTTGTGGCATCACTGCCCTCTGGTGGGAGTAGGAGGCCCAGTCTTGCTCCTGGAGAGCTGCTGCTGGATTTGAACCTCCAACCCAGTGGGCCTCAGTACCGCACTCAACCACTACGCTCCAGGGCTCAGCCCTAAGCAAGATTTCTAATATTAAACTCTTGGGGCTGGATGCATTTCAGAATGCAAAATTTGTTTTAAAGATTTCATAAAAAAAAAGATTTCATAGCAGTAATGTACCATATACTATATCCAACGGGGCCCCAATGTAATCATCACATTAACATTTTTTCAGAGAAGTAGATTTATATTTACACTAGTTGCAAGGTGGGGGGGGGAGGGATACATTAAAGACTACAAATAAGCTTGGGGCAGCTCAAGTCAGGTTTTACATTCAAATGAGCCCAGGGCGTTACTTGCCAATGTTGCTAGGAAAAAACTTCCCTTTTCTAAGTGCTTTGCATGATGAGATGATGGATTGCAGAAGGGTAACAATTTTCCTCAAATGAACTTCCTCACGATGAAGAAAATCAGAAAAATATTCCAACCGACATATGTACTCTTAGTGACTCCTAACCTGCTTTTGCTAACTGCAAGTCACTTCCAGGGATATCATTAACATCGGAAGACAAAACAGGTTTCTGTGGACCCTTTATTTAAAAAGAAAACATCTGTTATTTTCAGCCAACGGCAAAATCAATCTAATTGCCAAGACAGAGGGCCATTAAGTCCCCAACAGCTGTTACTTGCCGTATGTACTTTGGGGATAAAAATAGGTGAAGAAGAGGGCAAGTGGCTTCATTGAAGGAGCGAAAGGAAGTAGCTAAAATTAGAGACTACTGTTCCAGGGGCTGGTCATGAAGTTTGCACTGTACCTGCAAACAAATGCTCCGGATTGTGACTTCTTCCTGTTACTTAACACTGGAAACGCTGGCCTCTGTGTTATAAGACACAGCAGCAGCAGTGTTGAGTCAAAGGTGAAGCATCACGTTCTCCTCACCCTCTGTCCAGCTGGATCTTGCGGCTTGACCCCCTGGGTGAAACCCATTCTGGAAGCCTTTAAGGAAAAGAAAATGAACCTCTAAAACGCTGGACCGGTTGCTGTGCAGTCAGTCCCAATGAATGGAGACGGCAGACAGGACAGAGCAGAATGACTCCACTGGGCCTCTCGGCTGTGACCTTCACGAACTTGGATTGTCTGGCCCACTTTCAGGGTGCTCCCGAGTGGTTTCAACCGCCAACCTTGACAGTCATTGAGTGCCCACTGTGTGCCTTGCCAGGGGACTTTTTCAGGGACGAGAAAAATCCCCACGTCCCAGGAGTCGGCTCTGACTTACAGCAGGACAGAGGAGAACTGCTCTGTGGGTTTTCAAGTGGTAAATCTTTTATTTTTCTTTTTTAGGTATCACTGCCCTCAGGTGGTGGGAGTAGGAGGCCCAGCCTTTGCTCCTGGGAGCTGGCATTGAACCTCCAACCCAGTGGGCCACAGTCCCGTGCACAACCACTACGCCACCGGGGCTCAGCCCTCAAGTGGTAAATCTTTTCAGAGGCAAAAAACCTTCCTTCTCTGTCTTTGGGGAAGCAGCTGGCAGGTTTGAACTGCCAACCGTGAAGTGAGCACTTCAGAGTTAACCTGACAGCACTACTAGGCCTCTTTGTGATGAGCCACAACAGAAAAGGCCTGAGGCCCCTGCCAGGGTGTGAGCAGGTCGGGACCATAGCCCACAGGGGAGGTGAGAAACCACGGCTGGAGAGAACTGAGAGGGGGAGTTCACTAAAAACGGCCCCCTCCGGGTTTTCCCATACTCCAGCCTATGTGGATACACAAACCCATGTGTGTTTTAAATGCTTCTGAGGGAAGCTTTTCAGATCATACCTTGGTAGGGTCAGACAACGCTCTTTCCAAAAGCCGCTCAATTAATTTCTTAATTCATAATCTCTCCACAACTCTCCTCCTGCCAAATAACCAAATAACCCCCACCCCAAATCATACCAAGCTCATCGTTGAGTCAGTCGGTCTTTTCGTGATTCTATAGAACAAAGTGGCACTGCAGGGGAGTTTTCCCAGGGCATAGGAGGAGCACTGGGCATACAGTGCTTAAGTTCTTGGGTGTTATCCAAAAGATTGGGGATTGGGACCTCCCAGCTGGCCAGGGGAAGAAAGATTGATAGCCTTACTGCATCCATCAAGATGTACAGCCTTGGAAACCCAAGAGGCAGTTCTCCTCTGCCTCATAGAGTAAGTATGAGTTGAGTTCAGTTCCAAGACCATGGATTTGGGTACTCTTTACAGAAGCAGGATTCCCTATTTTTTCTCCCAAGGAGCAGCTGGTGGGCTAGAACCACCCACCTTTCTGTTAGCTAATGGTTGATTGTTTTCAGGTGTGTTAGCGTCTCCCTTAGAGACCTGTCTATTGTTTGGCTGAAAATTGAGCCATAGTTCCGTTCCCAGGCCCGAGGGATGACTAAGGGCCATCGCGTTGGGATTCCTCTAGTCTCTCTCTGACCAGGCAGCCTGGTCTCTTTTACGACTGTGAATTTTGTGAGAAGCTTTTCTCCCACCTGACTCAGAAATTTCTGATGCGTAGTCAGGAATGGTAGCCGGGCGCCATCTGGTTCTTCGGGTCTCAGGGTGGTGGAGGCTGATGTATGCACGGTCTGTGACTTCATTAGACTCCTTGCTTCTGTGTGTCTTCCATTTTCATCACTCTTATTTCCTCTGGACAAAGAGAGACCAAATAGTTGCGTGTTAGATGGTTACTTATAAGCTTTTGAGACCACCATTACTGCTCACCAAAACAGAGTGCAGCCTCTGTGGACTAAGTTCTGCCATTGGACTGCAGTACCCAATGGGGTAGGGTAAGGTTTTTTCCTTTCCGGTTGTTGTTTTTTTGGTAGTCTACTAGGAGTGTGACAGCATTATGAAGTTGAAATGTCATGGCAATGACCAGAATGTGACATGAGATATGAAGCAATCACATGTTGTTAGAGAAGTGACCCCAATGCCATCACCCAGATTTATTTGAAATTCTATTTTTCCTTCAACTTTTGGGAGCATTTTCATAAATAATGGAAAATCAATATTCTTCTCTTTCAGAGAAGGTTGGCACCTTAAGCCCTTCTCAAATGGAACTTCTGAAGTTGACACGGATTGCATCAATTCAATGGAAACAAGGTGAGCAGAACTAGTTGTATGCAATCAGCTGGTCAGCCTCAGTGGGTGACTCCAGAAAAGTGGACAAAAACCCCGTTCTCCTGATCACAATGATGGCTATCTAATTCCACTCGAGGGGAATGAGTCACAGAGTGGCAGGTGAATAGATACATTGGATGCAGTAAGTTTTTTTTGGCGGGGGGGGGGGAGAGGAGAAAGGAGCTTATACTAAAGAGTGCAAGAAGAAAAAATGCTTTGAAAATGTTGGTGTCAACAATTGTACAATCATGCTTGATCTCATTGAACTGTGGATTTTTATAATAGCTGTAAGAGCTCCCAATAGAAATGGGGGGAATTCTTGGGGAGCCTGGGATGGGTGGGAGACAGAAGTCCAGGGTGCTTCTGGGAAGGGGAGACAAGTACAAGGAAAACCAGTTTCTTGGCTTCCATTCTTTCCAGGTCTTTCTTGTGCACTTTCTGTAGTCTGAGATGGAAACCCCCATTTCAAGTGGGAGCCATTATGCGGTTGACAAGCCCTTTGCCAAAAAACAAGACACACTCCCTGCTATCAGGTCAATTCTGGCTCACAGTGCTCTTGTAAGACAGAATTGTCTGTACAGGTTCCAAAGCTGTTATCTTTACAGAAAGATTGCTACATCTTTCTCCTGGGGAGGGACTGATTGGTGGCTTAAACCACAGACCTTGAGGCTAATTGCCTGGTGCTTTTACCCCTGTTCTGCCAGGACTCCTTGACAGGCACTCATTGCCTGCATATCTCTTTTCCAGGAGCGATCATCACTTTGCCAGTACTGATGCACTAACGAGCAACTGCTGTGGTGGCTCTAACACAGTTGAAAGTGCCCAGGCTTCAGCGTTGGCAGCCGTGGGTGTCACTGGTCCCGCTCTGCCTGCTTGGGCATCTTCAATCAGCTCTCTGACTCTTGAGTCAGCTCACCCTCCTCATTTGTCTAGCGGCTATCAACTCTACCCTGAGCCATTGTGATGAGCTTGACATGCAAATGCCTAAGTGTTTAGTAAATCATTGTTAGTGGTTATTGCATTCCCAGTGACCCCGTGTAGGCGGGGTGGAACTGCACCCTAGTACTTCCACAGCTGTGGTCTTGGGGTGGGGGGCAGAATGCAGGCCTGTCTGCTGAGGTACCTCTGGGTGGGTTTGAACTGCCAACCTTCCAGCTCATTGCTGAGAGCTTTTCCTCTTACACCACCTAGGGCAGCGGTTCTCAACCTTCCTCATGCCCCAACCCTTTTTTTTGGTGGTGGGGGGGCATCACTGCCCTCAGGTGGTGGGAGTAGGAGGCCCAGTCTTTGCTCCGTGGAGCTGGAATCGAACCTCCATCCCAGTGGGATTTAAAAAAAAATTTTTTTTTTGCCCCAACCCTTTCATACAGTTCCTCATATGGTTCCTCCCCTTCCCCAACCATAACAGTATTTTCGTTGCTACTTCATCACGGTCATTTTGCTACTGTTATGAATCAGTTGACCCCTGCCTGCGAAAGGGTCGTTTGACCCCAAAGGGTCATGATCCACAGGTTGAGAACCAGTGACCTAAGGACTCCTTTTAATAAACAGTAATTGCGATCATCTGCGGGAGGTTTCTGACAGAGGCAATCGTTAAACCATATGGTTTGCGGAAACCTCAATTTTCAGCTAGCAAAATGGAAACAATAGCATGCAGATTCCCCGAATCACTTAAATTTGCTATAGGGTGCACTGCCCATCTCTCTTCAAACGTCTTTACTTTGATAATCACCTGTCACTAGCTGTTTTTAAAATTTTAAAAAACGTTTTCGGAGAGCAGTGATGCCCCAAAACAAAACAAAACAAAACAAAACAAAAAACGTTTCATGGTGGTTTGAATGAAAGTTTCCAGTTCAAACTGTCTCGGAAAATGGAAAGGGTTTTCTGTTCAGCAATTAATCGACATTTTGTTTTCGGATGTTGCTTACAATTCCCACAGTGGGAAAGCATTCTTCCACTTCCTTTCAATGTGTCCTGTTTCCTTTTGCCCTTTCCTCCCCCCTCAACCTCGGGCTTTCTTCCCTGGTGCTTCAGCTCCCGACCCAGGCCTGTCGTTTGGGGGGAAGTTGAGTCACAGGGGTGAGCTTAGTGTTAGGCCTGCAGGGTGATCACAGTCTTGGGCATTCCCCCAGTCTCTATCAGGTGGGTTAGCTTGGGCTGACAGAAGTAGGTTGCTTTTTTTTTCTTTTCCTCCCCACCCCACCAGCCATCTCTGATGGCTGGTTTTATAGAGGCAGTGTCTGAGCAGCATTCAGAGTAGCGTGGGGATAAATATGTCCAGAGAATTCTACCACAGTGAGAGGAACTCCTCTCCCCACTAAGTGGATGATCTAGAAAGAAGGGATCTTTTGCAAGTTTCTTCTTCCTTAAGTGTTCCTTGATCTATAAGTTTAATGAGGAGCCTAGTACCCTGAGCTGCCAACCCCAGGCTAGCAGTTCAAAACCCCTTAGCCCCTCTGATGAAGAACTATGAGTCTATTCACTTTCAAAAAGGAAGCTCAGTTTTGAAACATTGTGGGAGCCATTGTGCAACACTGCTTGATGTGATTGAATTATGGAATGATAAGATATCGGTATTAGCTCCCTTTACAATGGTTTTGGAAAGAAGCAAACAAAAAATGATTTACAGCCTTGGGAATCCTGTCCAGGGCCACTGTTATTCTGAATTGATTGACAGTGGGGACACTCTTAAGGGGACAAATAGACATTTTCTCCCTTCTGATGACTCAGGAATAGCAGTGATATAATTGTGATCATTTAAATTCCTATAACATATTTTGTCTCTCCTCTAAGCACTGGGGAGACTCAGTTTCTCGGGTTTTGCTTTATCACCTCTATCATACTTAGAGGGGAATAAAACAGAGGCAGGGATTCTCAGTACTCAAGCATCTTTTAAAGTCTTTCCTTTTGCTTCCTGGCAGTGTGACCTCTGACCTAGACTTTATGACTGTCAAGGTGAAACACGCTAACTGAAACAATGCGCTTCCAAGGCTTGACATACTGAAAGCCATTGGTTTCATCATTATTATTGAAAAACAAAACAAAACAAAAAAAAACCCAGCCATTACCTATGTAGTGCCTGCTAGTCTTACTTATCAGAAGGCACACATATAAACCCTGGGATGATATTTGATACCCCATTCCTTGCTTCCAATCCTGCAATACTGGGGCTGTCAGCTCTATTTAACACACTTAGGGCACCCTTGAAATAGCAACAATTAAAATAGAAAAATAAATTGTACCCATCACTGGAGTGTTAAGGCAGGGACATCTAAAATGAATTGGTTTTGAGGTTGTGTTAATCCTTAAAACCTATGTGGAAGAATTGTTTTATACAGTGCAATAAATCGCACCAGCTATTTCATTTTAGCAGGCAGACAAATGTCTTGTGTCAATGTGGGTGGAAGCAATTACCCTCCCCTATAAAGTACCATGTCTCAACGGAAGGAAAACGCATTGCTATTCTGTTACTAAATACGAACACTCCTTTAAAGCATCTTCCTTAGCAGAGCCTTGTTGAGAGACAGCTAAAGCCTCTGATCTACTGAGTCACGGGTTTCGTGTTTGTTCCTTTCCAGAGAAGCAACGTGAGTATAAAAATCTCACTGTCCTCCAGTCCTCTTGGGCTTGTGGGGAGGCTCCAGGGAAGAGTAGAACTAACCTGTGGGTTTGCTAGACGATAACTCTTTAGGGCCTGGAAAGTCTAATCTTTCTCCTTTGGATTGGCTGGTGGTCTCTTTTTTTCTTTCTTTTAAATCATTTTATTGGGGGCTCATACAACACATCATGATCAATACATACATCAATTGTATGGAGACCACATTTGCATCCATCATAATTTTCATTGATCTTCCTTCTACTTAGGGCCCCAGTATCAACAACCCATGTTATCCCTCCTCCATGAAACTTTAATCATTTACAAATTATCACTATTTTTTTTATTGTTCACCTCTTGGACAGTCATCACTTCAGTAGGCAGATCTGTGCAGAGAGAGGGTATATTTCCATCCAAAGCTTATATACATTCAGGGGGCAGGTAAGTCCCCCTAATTACTGGTAACTACAGGTAACGGGAAGGGGTTGGACATTAGGAATAGGCATGGCAGGAAGGGGAAAAGCTAGGGATACTAACAGAATAGGAAGGGGAGGCACTGGAGGCCTACATGTGACAAGAAGGCGTACAGGGAACCAGATGGGCGGACTCTACAGACAAGATGGCAGCCTAACCTTGATCATCCCTGAGTTGGTTTCAACTTAGTCTTTGGGTTCTCTTTCGGGGAAACAATCTATTATTCTTGTCAGGAGGGAGTGGGCTTTATAGACTATAGGACCTGATTGCTCTAGTTGGCTGATAACCTTCAGGCAGATAACTTTTAAGGAGTTGACCTCCAGATGTATAGTTGGCACCTTAGACTTGGTATATATGATGGTGAGGCATCCTGGGGAATAACTTTTCTGTTTTCCACAAGAGTGAATGACCAGAAGTCATAGTAGCCAAAGCGTGCTTGTTCAGTCACATAACAGTTGGTGTTGTCTGAATGGGGTCCAAAATGAACCAGGGTTTGAACTCATTGGCCACCCAGATTGGCCACCCTATTGTGTATTTGCATTTCTACCCTAAATACATTCAATCAGAATCTATCTTTTGACAAGATGCCCAGATGATCTTATAAGATCCAAGCATCACCCACAGATCTGGTGAAAAATAGAAGTTCCGATTTAGGAAAGGTAGATTCTCAGTAGGAGCTAAAATTGGAATGACCATTTGAAGTCTTGGTGTGAAGTTTCCATAAAATCAGTTCTATGTGTCTTCAGGTCCCCTGACTCTGCACTATTGTGATACTTTGTCTCTCTTTCCATCTCCCTCAGTTGTTTCTCTTCTAATTGTATGTAATATTTTTGAACACTTTTCTGCTTTGTATCCTCTTTCTTTTGTGGTGGTTGGGCATGGGGGAGTTGTGCCTCTCATCAAGGACTTTAAACCGGTAATGGTATCCCTGGGTTCTGAAACCTAATGTCAGTTAGTCAAGTTTTTCTTAATATACAATGTAGTTCTCTTGGATTTTTGACATCGTAGACTTTACAGGGGCTGCTTTAGACACTCTCTGTCTGGAGAATGCCTCCTGGATGGCCATGATCTCAACAGCCAGCGGGGGCAGGAAGCCGGGAGCCCAAGAGCCAGAGGGGTTAGTAGGAGGGAAATTGTCATTATTTTGTCATACTGTACACTGTCTGATGTGTCCCTTCACTCACTTCCCTGTTTTCCATACACCTGGGAGAAGGTTATATGTTGATCCTTGCAATTCGTTCCCTCTTTCTACTCCACCATCTTTCCACCCTTCAGGCATCACTACTCTCACCACTGGTCCTGAAGGGATCATCCGTTCTGAATTCACCATGTTTCCAGCTCCAGTGTACTTTCCTTGTCTAGCTGGATTTGTAAGGTAGAATTGGGATCATGATAGTGGGGAGTGGTGGTGGAGGAAGCATTTAAGAATGAGAGGAAAGTTGCATATTTCATTGTTGCTACACTGTACCTTGACTGGCTCATCTCCCTACCACCCCTCTGTAAGGGGATGCCACTTCACCTATTGATGGGCTCTGGGTCCCCAATCTGTACCCCCCCTCTTTTATAATGATATAAATTTTAGTTCTTTGATGCCTGATACTGGATGCCTTCGACATCTCGTGGTCACACACACTGGTGTGCTTCTTCCATGTGGGCTTTGTTGCTTTTGAGCAAGATGGCTGCTTGTTTACTTTCAAGTCTTTAAAACCCTATATGCTACATCTTTTGATATCCTGGCACCATAAGCTTTATTCACCACCTTTGCTTACGTACACGTTTGTCTTCAGTGAGAGTGCCAGGAAGGTGAGCATCATGGAATGCCAATTTCATAGAGCAGAGTGTTCTTGCATTGAGGAAGTACTTGAGTGGAGGTCCAATGTCCATCTGCTGTCTTAATACTAACCCTATGAGTATATGCACATAGATCTATTTCTCCATCATCATATATAAATAGATTCACCTTTGAACATGCCTGTATTTAGCCCATACAAATGCTCTTTACCCCCCAGTTTTTTCTTCTATATCCTTATACTTCCTCTTGTCCCACTATCATGCTCAGCCTCCATTTGGGTTTCAGTAATTTCTCTCTGCTGCATTACTCTTGATCAATCCCTGTCAGGCCTCTCACACCCACTTTGTCACTGATTTTGAATTACTTGTTCCCTTGTCCCTGGGTTGGTCAACACCACCTCCTTTCTCCCTCCTCCTCATCTTCATGTCTTCTCTCACCCTTACCCCCGCCTGTATCATCGTCCCATTGTTTTCTCCTCCAGACTGTTCATCCAGCCTATCTTATCTCCATAGACCTGCAAAGATAATACTATGTACAAAAAAACCCAAAGCATCCTAAGATGAAGTGACCAAAGAAAATAAGACGATGACATAACAGAACTCTAATGTCCAAAAAGCATATAAAAATAAGTTTAAAAATAATAAAATAAAACCTGTAAATAGTTCAGGGTCTGTTTGTTGACCTCCAGGAGTGTCCTCCGGTTGAGTCTGATGGGGTGTCACACCCTGGCCCCCCAATATATCCTTGGCACTCTTTTGGGAACTCCATGCTCTGCTGCACACCCTTAGTGTTTTGCCATGGTGTGGTTTGGCTGGTGATTTTTTTTTTTTTTTAAGCATCACTGCCCTCAGGTGGTGGGAGTAGGAGGCCCAGCCTTTGCTCCTGGGAGCCGGAATTGAACCTCCATCCCAGTGGGCCGCAGTCCCGCGCACAACCACTACGCAACCGGGGCTCAGCCCTTGGCTGGTGATTTTCAACTGTTGAATTGGTGGTCAGCAGTTCAAAGAGTGACCCACTATGTCACCACAGCTTCCCTGGAACCAGATGTAAATCTCCCACCTGCCCTATTTCACATTTCTCTCTTGTTTTGGAACTTGGTCTGAGAGGGTGTTTTTAAATAATACTTATCAATTCATTTTACTACGTTTCTAAATGAAACATCAAGAATGCAAAGAATCAGAGGTTGCCATAAGGAGGTAACATAGAAATCTAGTCCAGTCTGTGAGTTAAATGTGAGAGTGGGAACTTCTGACTTGTGTATTTCTGGGGGCCCATGAACCTAAGGTTGGAAGGAGGATGACAGGCTTGTGAATGAATGAGTCCATGGTGGGCAGGTAAGAGGATAGTCCACTGGTGACATGCAGGATTGGCAGTTAGTAGGACTGGCTGTTGGTTCAAGCCCAAAGAACCAGAGGCTGATGGGCCCAACGGAAGGTTTAGACCCAGGAAAAGGCAGGTAAGCTCTCCCACAGTCTTTAGCCCTGGTAGCTTAGTGGCTAGCATTGGGCTTCAATCCTCAAAGCCAGCAGTTTGAAACCACTAGCCACTTAGAGGGAGAAAGATGGGGCTCCCTCCTTCCATAAAGAATTACAGTAATGGAAACTCCCAGGGGCAGTTTTACTCTGTCTTCCAGGATCCCTTTGAGTTGGCATCCACATGGTGGCAGTGGGTTTGGTTTTGATATCAGTTTGGTATTGATATCAGTTTGGTATTGATATCAATATCAATAATTGATATAGAAAGTAGACCATCCTCTCTATGAAATCTCTAGTTCTTAATTACCATGCCACTGAGAATCTTGGTCCAGCTAAAACTTTAATTATCATGTGGGTTTTGATGATTTGAAAATTTATAAAAGTGATTGGTAATTGTTATATAAAAGGCACTGTTAGGCTGAGCCCTGGTGGCATAGTGGTTGAGTGCAGTGCAGCCCACAGACTTGGCCGTTCAAAACCAGCAGCAGTTCTCCAGGAGCAAGGTTGGGCAGCTCCCACGACTACCAGAGGGCAGTGATTTCCCCCTCCCACTGCCAAAAGTTCCAAAACAAGAGAGAAATGTGACAAAGGAATAGGGCAGATGAGAGATCTAAATCTGACTCCAGAGAAGGTAAGTCTTGAAGAGTGGGCCCCATCGTACTGAACCCCGTAATGGTCACACCTAACCACTGAGCCCCAGGAAACCTTCTCCTAAGAAGGTAGGCTGCCTCTGGGAGAGGGCGGACCTGGGGAAGTGTCTGGATGCCCCTGACAAGTGAGTGAGTCCTTCCACATCACCCATGAGACGGATCTGAAGTGTTTTTTAATGGCGCTCCCCCCACTTAGAGGGAGTTTCAGACTAGAGGAATGTGGGAAAATAACACTGAGAGAAATATGATGAGGACTATATTCCTTAACTTATAATTTAATCTGGAATTTAAAAGGTATCTGGAAATCTGGTATTCCATGATAGGAAAGCCTCTATTTTGGTAAGTTAGAGGTAAAGTCCAAGGGCATTATTCTGCTTTAAAAATCATTCCCACAGATTCTCCCCTAGCAGGTATGCTGCCTCAACGTGAGCACATGGTTGATTCTATCTCCCTGCAGAAGCAGACATCCTCTTGCTATCATCCCCTCCCTCATGTCTTCTGTGATAGTCTGAGGAGACTAGAGAAACAGATCCAGGGAAACTCATTTGTGTATAGGAAAGAGGTGTATATACAAAAACAATTGAATATTGAGAAAACATCCCAGTCCAGTCCAGACCAGTCGAAAAACTCCTCTTCTGACTCACACAACACATATGATGACGCTGAATACAGGAATAGCACAGGCCAAGAGGTGGAAAGTCTTGTGGATCCAGTGGCGATGTAAACATCTCGGCACTGACAGGGTTTCCACGTGGCTCCTTCATCTCCAGGGCTTGGCTGCGTCAGTGTAACCTCATCAGGCTTGTTGTCAGTAATGTCTTGCAGGGAGTGAGCATGGTGTCCCACCTCCAGTGAGCTATTTATCTCCTGAGAGTCTTTAAATGAGGTCATCAGTCTGCGACCTGATTGATAGGCTAAACCCCACCCCTTCACTCTTAGATCTCAAATTGACAGCAGATTATGTAACTACCATACCTTCTCCCAGTGCAGGATTAGGTTTCCTTACCTGTGAGCTCAGGGACCTGAATGTAGATGCAACCTATCTCGTGACTCTAACTACTGAATATGCATGTCTTATGGTTACCTATAAATGTCCCAAGATAGGAAAGGGGCTCTTTCTTTTCTCCAACTTCCACATGGACCATCGAGAGGGGCTGAGGTGAGCATGCTATCCTGAAATGTGCCTGACTCCTTTATTTGATCCTCTCTCCTATCTTCCCTATTCTCTATGGCTTTGCTATCATCTCTATAAAATAAAATTGTGCAATTGAGCCCATTGACCCTTCGGTTGTTGGAGATAGGTTTCCTCTGACAGAAAAAGCATTAATCCACCTCCAAATTGTCACCTACTTAATTTTAGATTTGGATTAATGGCCGTAAATGCATCATCTTTTCAACTCTTTTTTCCAGACAATTAAAAATATTCCCATAGTCTGCGTGATGCCGAAAGCCAGTTCCACTCTGTTGGTACTGTTTTCTGGAGTGCTTTAGAATTTGGATATTGATCCTCACGGTGTTCCTGGGGGCACGAATCGACTGGTTATTCTTACTTGCAAGTGAGGGAGACAATGGAGGAGCCCAGTGACCTCTGAGAATACATTTCCATGGAGTCCGCATTTGAGAAGCAATGCATTGTGCTCCAGAAGGGGTCACTGGCTGGTCACTCAGCCGCGCTGATGTGATTGTGAGCACACGCCTCATGGAAGAACCTCAGTGAATATTTGATCAGATTTTGCTCATTCAGGGATCCGGACTATCTCACCCAACAAGTGAAAAGTTATCTTCCAGATGAAAATGCGAAGTTAAACATTTCTTTTGAGAACCTCTGCTCTCTGAAAATATGAATCCCGAAGCCCCCTATGAGAAACACAGAGCAGCACACACAGAATTAGGCAATGACTCCCTCAGAACATCAGGAT
The DNA here is from genome assembly GCA_004026705.1 of Nesogale talazaci. NCBI lineage: Eukaryota > Metazoa > Chordata > Mammalia > Afrosoricida > Tenrecidae > Nesogale > Nesogale talazaci. The sequence goes on along the minus strand of PVJH01000289.1, from coordinate 100,072 downwards.
GGGGGTGGGGGCGGGGCGGTGTCCATGCCAAGCTCCCATTTACAAGGCTAAAAAGTGAACACTGGCCCCTTGGCTAGTTGTCACCTTTGCTCTGGGTCCCTTAGACCAGCAGTCCTCAACCTGTGGGTTGTGACCCCTTTGGGGGGGTGGATTGAACGACCCTTTCACGGGGGTCACCTAAGACCCTCGGAAAACACATAAATATTTCACAATCTATAATTACATATTGTTTTGAGATTAATCACTATGCTTTAGTTATTTTCAATTTGTAACAATGAAAATACTTCCTGCATATCAGATTGTTACATTACAATTCATAACAGCAGCAAAATTACAGTTATGAAGTAGCAGCAAAAATAATTTTATGGTTGGGGGTCACAGCAACGTAAGGAACTACATGAAACGGTCGCAGCCTTAGGAAGGCTGAGAGCCACTGAGTTAGACCCTGATGCCACCGAGTGAGCCTGTCTGCTGCCCAGTTGAGCCTTTTTAATCATGTCAGAAAAGTGAGAGGATCCTGGGAGCAGGGTCCCTGTTTCACTGGACCTGAGCAGAAGCATATAAATGAGAGACTGCATGGGAGGTGTCTTAATAAGACAAGCAAAGTTTGAAGTCAGACTGGATTTGAATTTAGGCTCCAGCTTCTCAATGCGACTTGCACAATTTATCTAACCTCTCTGTAAAAGGGGCATTAAACGTCATTTTAAGATTAGGCATGACGGTGGTGTCAGGAGCTTGGCACAAAGGAGGCAGCCCTCTAAGGCTGGCCATGTGTCACACGGAGTCCCTCAGGGGGCACGGTGTCCCCGTGCTAGTCTCCTCATCCAGAGATGCAATAGCCCTGATGGAGGAAATTCAGAGTCTATTTCAGACCCTTGGAGCCTCCCACTTATTTACTATGGCCTTCTGCAAACACCAGTCCATGCCTCGGTTTCCTCAGCAATGAAGTGCAGACACCGACCTTGCCCTTTGGCTGTGAAAATGAAATAAGATCCCAGGGGAAAAAGCACCCGAAAACTGTTCAACGCGTAGTTGACACTCAACAAAGTTTACGTAGGTGGTGGTCGAAGGGCTGAACCACTCAGCTGTGAACGGAAAGGTCCAAGGTTTGAACCCACCAGAGTCCTGGACAAAAAGACCTGAGGGTTTGCTCCAGTTTGCCCTGCAACAGCCCTGCTCTGTCCTACAGGATCGGGACGAGCGAGAGTCGGCCGGCCAGTGCACAACAGTAGCACGTTATCATGGCAGTTATTTGTCCTGCACTTTCCTGGGCATCTGAATGAACAGATAGACCAATGCTTCTCCTACTGCAGAGTTCACACCAATCGTCACTTGAAGGTAGTTTTGGATTCTATGCAGCTTAGATGGTGCTGAAGTTCTGTTTTGTTTTAAAATAAGCCATCTCTCTCTCTCTCTCGCTCTCTCTTTTTGATGGTGGTATTTTGGTGATTTTAATGTCATCCACTAAAATATTTTTTACAACAGGCATCTCACATCACAAAGATCTTTCTTATGAAGATTAAAAAAATTGTTCAGAACTATCTAATTTAAAAACAATCATTCTGTTGGGGGCTCATACAGCGATGATCACAAGGCAGACATCCATCCACTGGGTCCAGCACATGTGTACATTTGTTGCCATCCTCGTTTTTAAAGCATTTGCTTTCTATTTGAACCCTTGGTTTCAGCCCCTCATTTTCCTCCTCCTCCCCCACCTCCCACCCTCGTGAACCCTTGATAAATTATAAATTATTATTGTTTTCATGTCTTACACTGTTCACTGTCTCCCTTCACCCACGTGTCTGTTGTTCGCGGCCTTCAGGGGGATGGAGGATTATATGTCAATCCTTGCCATTGGTTCCCCTTTGAAGGGGAGCCTCATGGCATCGCTGCGCCTCCCATGGAAGCTCTGCATTTTTAATGCATTCCCAGGCGACAAACTGAGGATTCTGGTCCAGGGAACATCGCCAGTCAATACTACCGAAATTGATCTGCATTCAGAATCAGGCATGCCGCAAACATGGACGGGTTCAGGGAAAGCATCGACATGGAGACACACGTGTTATATGTCTCAATATTTAAAAGCTCAAAACTAGACTAGCAGATGTAAATTAGAAACAGGAGGGCTTCCAAAGACTAGTGAAAGCATGGAGTTAAAAGACAATGGGAAATTTCCCCAAACATGTGGAAGCTTCTTTGTGGGTACTATCCTCCCACATGTATAATAACAAAATTAAAAACCCAGGCGGAGGTACAGTTTTTATGTGCCTCAAACCCAGCAAAATTTCAATTTTCCAAATAACACTGTTTCACTTACATTGTACACATGTGTTTCTACTGCTTAGCTAAACTAAATTTAGAATGTTTGGATGAATAATAAGAAAAAAATAACCATCGTGGATACATTCTTACCTATTTAGTCCATGCATTTTCCCCCCAGCCTTCATTTCAGTGAAATTATGGACACTTTAGTTCTAAGTCTGGATTTTTAGGAAATTTACATCCCAAGGATAATAAAGCCTATGCAGACAACTTTGGTTTTCAGTCCTTTTTATTTTCATGAACTTCATCAGTGTGGACAAACTTTGTTCTGATGTGACAGTAACAGCAACGAAGACTGACTGCATAAGCCGCCCCCCCCTCCACCCCCCTCCAAACATTTTATTGTGGTTTGGTTGACTGTTCACAGAACCAGTGAGCTTTCCATTCAACAAGTATGCACATTGTGTTCCATGGCCTTAGCTTACAAATCCTTCAAAGCTATGGCACATTTCCCAGTTCCTCCTTGGGTTTCGCATTTCCATTGCCCGTGTTTCCTGCCCCTTCCTCCCGGGTGAACTGTGTTTTGGGACAAGGGCTGCCCCTTTCGGCTCATAGGGTCAGGTGTCCTGAAGAGAAGGGTCACCTTTCTGTAATTATTATTAGTGTTCACTTTACAGGCCTGTCTGGAGGTGAGTGTAGCTCCCAGTTTGAAAAGGGTCAAAAGGGAAGGCCCTTAGGTTACCACACTGCCAGTTTCTCCGACCCATTAATTCTGATATTTTTTAAGATGGTGAATTTTTGTCTATAGTTTCACCATGCTGTCCAGGACTTTCTCATGTGATTCCAACCCAAAGTGGCCTGTAGTGTTAGTTAGGAACTGTGTGGTTCTTATGGTCTTAGGCTAATGGAAGCTAAGATTTGTGTAGTCCATTACCTTCAAACTCATTGTTTTCTTGAGTCTTTGATATTATTCTTTGTTCCAGTTGGAAAGAGACCAGTAGTGGCATCCTAGAGGGTCCTTCTCAAGCTTTGAAGAACTCTTCATCAAAGTAGGATATAGAGCATTGTCTTTGTGGATTGTGTTATGCAATTGACCTTGATGTCCCTGAGACTATGGTATGTTCTCAAGCCCGGTGACTCAGGCCCTCCAAGGGTTTGCTTATTGTCAATAAGTTTTCAAGACTAAAGTCTGTCATATACTCTCCTATGTCTATGGACATATCTGTAGCACATCTGTGTAAAACAATCCTCCACCAAAGCTACATAGGACTTAGAATTCTTAATTCATAAGCATTGTATTTGGAACTAAATCATGAACTTTTTTTTTCATACTTAGATATAGTGATGGGGGTCACATGTGATGAAATATTGCTATCTCAGGAAATACTTTAATTTATAGCAAATTAATATAAACTTAATATATTAAATTATTCAATAAAATAAAAATATCTATATAATTAATATCTATATAGTCTAGAAATTATACATTTATATAATGTGTCTACTTTATATAATTTATATAATATAATACACATACATACAGAATACGTATTATGCTTCATGTATAATAGTGAATGCTATACCATACTTCGTGCTATATCTATGGCCACATATACACATTCAGGAGCATAGGGTTGTTTAATCTGGCCAGTAGCTCGTAGTCTGTGGATGTGACTAAATGACATAATGTGTTACTTCATGTATAGCTCAAAATTATATGGAATAAAAAGGATGCTTGATATGCTTGGGTGTAAAGATCCATTTTTACACGAGAATGAAAGTGGACATCCAGGGATACCAGCCACCACACAGCAACACTGAGCCCCAGGTCCTGAGTGATTGAGGTGCCTGTGTACATGTACTCTTTGCTCCATGACACATATTTTTTGTTTATGAGTGAAGTCAGGATCTTCTTTCTTGGGAAGACATAAAGTTGTGTTTTTTGTTTTGGCTCTTACATTTACGACGTGTTTGGTCACGTCTTCACACCAGCTCTATTGTTACTGCCACCTTCAGCACGCAGAGAAGGGGTTCAGCATGAAGAGCCTGTCCAGGGCCACCCAGTGTGTCGATGGCTTCAGTGACGTGAGTGAAGTCAGTGAAGCGAGGTGGCTTGGTCCGGCTCATCGATCCATGGTCTTCGTAACTCCCACGAAGGACTCCATGGGAGCATGCAAACAAGGTGCAGTGGACTGGAAGGAAGGGACGGGCCAGCATTTCACCATTCCTCTGGGAATGAGTAAGCCATCTCAGAATCAGCAAGAGAGAGAACCCCACGACTAATAGAAGAGAACCTGTGCTCTGCTAGGATCCCGATCATGAAGAAGGAGCCACAGGACAGAGCGTCCAGCTCCCTGGTCCATAGAAGGAGTAAAGCTGAGGGCCTTGGGGCAGGATGGTTGCTTCGCCTGCAGAGGGGGTGCCCGTTGGGCACCTATATCAGCATGAGAGGAGTTTTGCAACACTGACTTGCCAAGGGCTGTTCAAGGGACCATGTGGCTGAGAGGTCAAGGAACAGAGAGAGAGATGTGCCTGCCAGCGTGGCTGAGAGGAGCTGTTGCTGTGGACACAAGAACTGTGTCCTTAATGGGTTTGATCCTGATTTGTTGTAACCTATTAACATCCCTAGTAACTATCCGCCCCTGCCCCCAAATCATGAGTAACGCCTGCAAGCTCAGGTGTCAGGGCAGAGAGGGTCGGCATCAGAATAGGGGAGAGCAAGTGGGAGGGTATAGGCGTGTCTGACTTCTACCTTACAGTACTCATCCTGGAGCAGATATGGAACTGGATTCTTTCATTTTATGTTGTCAGAGGAGGTCGGACGAGGTCCAATGCCTTTGACTGCGTGGCAGAACCACGTTTTGAATTCTGGTCTGATGGACAGTGAAGCCTTGTTCTGCTCTGGCAGGTGTCTGGGGGCACAGCATTCAATCTAAGATGGTTTCTTTCATCAAAACTCTTATCAACTTTGAGGGGACAAGCATGCAAGTAAATTAAATTTAAAAAATGAAAAGAGTACCCTATATGCTTGAGTACTAGCTGAGTTTTTCAGGACTTTTTTAGTGCAGTTTTTGTAGTACAATTAGGTCCCATGGCTAGCTAGGCTGGCTTATAGTTGAGTCTATATGGTAAGTAAATTATATAAAAAAGAAAAGATTAGGATCAAGTAAGATTAAGTAAATCATGTTCCACAATTACAGATAGCAATGTCCTATCACAAACAGAACTGCTGCCAGTCAGCTGGGTTTTTTTTTTTGGGGGGGGGCATCACTGCCCTCTGGTGGTGGGAGTAGGAGGCCCGCTTTTTCTCCTGTGGACCCATTGCTGGAATTGAACCTCTATCCAAGTGGGCCACAGTCCCCGTGCACAACCACTATGCCACCCAGGCTAAGCCCCTTTTTTTGTTTTGTTTTGTTTTGAATCAGCTGGTTTAGACTCTGGATTGGACTGGGTTCTCTCACCCTGCCAGACAGTATGGTGTGGATTAGAGAACAGGATCTGGCAGACCACAAGCTAGGACCTAATCTGACTGTACTCGCTGGTTTACATCCCAGATAAGAGATTCTATGGCCCATAACGCTAAGCATATTTACTATCTGGCCCTTTGCAGAGAAGGTTGGCCCACTCCTGCTACGAAACATGCAATTTGTCAGACGCCAGAAACATAGACCGTATAGAACATATAACAAACATGCAGTAGAATGAAGTGTCTGCTACAGTGAGTAGTCCCCAAATTTGCTTCTTTACAGGAAGGTTTAAATGCCATTGGTTTTATTTCCATTGCATGTAATAGTATGGGGTGTGTGTGTGTGTGTGTTAGGATGCTCACAAAAATATGTCAAGTTCTGGATTGGTTTGCTAATTGATTGATTCATTTCCAGTAATGGATTTTGTTGAAGAGTTATAAACAAATAAGGATGACAAACCAACAAACCAACTTTTGAGTCTCCCTCAACACACAGTTGGCTTTGGGTGAAATTATCAATTAAGTCTATTATGAAATGGGATGTCGACACTGATAGATGAAGTCCAAATTTATTTATTTTACATGTGGGGAAATACTGAAATCTAGATTTCCTTCTCTTGGCTTTTCATAAACATCATCTTTAATTAAGAACTTTTAATTCTCCATCCTGTTGAGTGAACTCCGCCTTTCAGGTAATGATTAGTTTCTGTGGAAAAACAGGAAGTAAGGCAACTGTGTGATATGGAGGAAGTGGTTCAGAGAGCCTGCAGTTCTAATCTGGGTTATGCAATGCACTGGCTAATCCAGATATTGAATCTATGCTCTAATTTCCTGTAACCTGAGTTTGTAGGTACAGTGTGTGTGTGTGTGTGTGTGTGTGTGTGTGTGTGTGTGTTGGGGTGGGGTGAAGTGGGGGAAGGGAGGGAGTGAGTACAGCCTCCAAACGTTATTTCTACCCACCTTCTGTCTAAAAGTCTCATTATTCCTCACATAATTTGGATCACGTTGCAACAGAATGAAGTCAGTTGATTTAATAATTTCAACATCTGTTGAAACATGACTCTTAAAACAGATTGGTCTCCTACTGGCAGTCAAGTGAGGTTTTCTGAGAGAGGAGCTGAGGTGAACCAAGAAGACTACATGGTGTGTTGAGAAGGACGATCTCCGTTTTCTAAGAGTGTTTCATTCCCTGTAAGGGTGGTTAGGGCAAGGGAATGGGAAAAGACCCTTTAGTCCGATGTGCACATGTTCTAGAGACTCTTTTCTGAGGAATGTCTGTGCTACCGTGAGTGTCTCATCTAGCTGACCACAGAGGTCCGCCCTTCAGTGTCTCATGGAACTTCCGTCGGACATGGGAGGCCAGTCTGCGATGCATCACTGCCAGGCTCACTGAGTCGGGAAACTTAGTTCCAAGACGACCATGGACAGGGATGACAGTGAAGACCACCCTTCTCAAGTGCTGTCATCCCTGCTCTTACAGTATCATGCCAAGCTGGTCTCTACCTTTCCCTGTAAGGCCATTTCTTCAAGTCCTGGCAGAGTTTCTACCAGTTGCCTGGGCAGAGCCATGTGTGCCAGGTTTCCCCCTTTGCTGGATAGCCTTTCTTCTGAGGCGCCTCTGGGTGGTTTCAAACCTGCAACCTCTCTAGTCAGAGCCGCAGTCTAGTTCATAGTTTGCAGCACCCAGGGATCACAGGAGTTGTGGTTCTTACTTTTTCGTGGGCACAATGGAAAACTGCCTTCACTTGCCTGGACCCTGTGAAGTTCAGTGGTTTCTCAGATCTCATTCACAGAATTCCTCACACTACCTTCACGCAGCATTCTTTGAGTTGCTAGCTTAGTGTTTTTATTTATTTATTATTTTATTTTTAAATCATTTTATTGGGGGCACATCTGACTCTTATGATCAATACACATATCAATTGTCTGCAGTCCACATTTGCACATTTGTCCATCATCATTCTCGAAGCATCCTCCGTCCACTAGGTCCCTGGTATTAGCTCCCTATACTTCCCCTCCCTCCCCTCTCCCCCATGAACTCTTACTAATTTACAGATCATCATGATTTTGTCATATCATACATTGTCCCATGCATCAGTTCACCCACTTTCCTGATGTCCGTACCCCAGGGAGGAGGTTATATGTAGCTTAGTGTTTTTCAAGTCTTATGCCTCAGGCAGACGACACATTGCTGTGAGTAGTTACGTATCTGAGTTAAATGTCTAAGTAGGTTTGTCCATTGCTGCCTGTAGGTGGGTCCATTTCGACTTTGAAAAAAAATGGAAAGTGCTTCTTAGAAGCACACAGGTTCAAGGTTCTGCTATCTGCCGGCGATTTCTCATCCTATTATTACGCTATGAATCTGATTGCTCCTTTCCTGCTAGTAGGTTGTACAATCAAATGCATATGCATGTACATGCATGTTTAAGGCCAGTTGGTTCTCCTAAGTCAGCCCCAGATTTGCCAACCCGGGTTCCAGTCGTCCTGACAAACACTGGTCTGTCCTGCTGCAAGGCCTGCTACCATGGAAGAGCTGAGGGTGGGAGGAGTTCGTAAGAGGAGGCTCCCTCTATGAGAAGCAAGAGAGCTTGACTCTAGATGCTATAGCTCCTAAATTCACCAATTAGGAAATCGCAGTAAGTGGTGGATAAAGGCTTAAAAAAAAAAAAGCATTCCCAGAGGAAACCAGGAGAAGGCCAGGTCGATACCTCTCCTCCAAAGCCTCGATTATAGATGCCAGGGAGACTGATATCCAACTGCCGTTGAGTCTATTCTGGGCCATAGCCACCCTGTCGGACAGGGAAGAACCGCTCCCTCGATTGTCGGAGCTGGCAATCTTTTCAGAAGGAGACTGTGTCCTCTCTCTCCCCTGTGGCGCGGCTGGTGGGTTCCAACTACTGACCTTGACTTCAGCAGCCCCGTGTGTAACGAAGGTTACCCACCAAACCAGACTTAATTATTGTCAAGTCAGCATGAGTCTTTTGGACAGAGTATAGTGTTTCTCAGACTGAAATATTTTCCAGAAGGAGACAGACACATCTTTCTACTTCAGAGTGGCTAGTGAGTTAGAATTGCCAGTCTTTTTGCTAGCAGTCCAGTGCTTAACCACTGCACCACTAGGGCCCCTCATATCCATTGCCACTGAATCAATTCTGACTCCTACTGAACTCACGGAGGGTTTCTGAGGCTCTAAATGTTTAAGAAAGCAGATTGCCTCCACTTTCTTTCACGGGCTGGCTGGTGGGTTTGAACAGCATACCTTAGTCAATAGTCCAAGGCTTACCTGACTAGACCACTAGGGTAGTGGCCTTTATGAAGGAATCTGTGGTAGTTGCATAATCTGTTGTCACTTTGAGACTTAACAACGAAGCCTGAAATTTAGCCTGTCAATCAGGTCTCAGCACGATGACCTCATTTGGAGGACATTGGAGGTGAAACACAGGCACACTCCCTGTGAGCGAGGGCATGCTTGCTGAAAGGACACATGAAGCTATCCTAGAGACCTGGAGCTGAAGGAGCCATGTGGAGACCCACACCAGTGCTGAGATGCCTCTGCTGCCACTGGAGCCATAAGACTTCTCACCGCTCCCCCCGCCACCCCCCAGGCCTGTGATCTTTCTGCATTCGTCATCATTGCACATGTTCTGTGAGTCTGAGGAGAAATTTATAGATTGATTTCAGACAGATGGGCTAATATTGGACTTAGGGACTGGGTGGGATGTTTTCTCAGTTCAATTGCTCTTGTATCCAAAGCTCTTTCTTATACACCTATGAAGCTCCATGAGTTTGTTTCTCTAGCCTACTCAGACTAACATGGCGTACACTGTTAGGCAGTTCTGCTCTGTCACAGAAGGGAACTGTGCATTGGAAGTCACTGGATGGCACCCAACAACGATAAGAGGGAAGTTAGAAGTTTTATAGTGGAAAAATCTTCAACCTGAGTAATTTCTACTGAAATCTGTTCCCTCGGGCTGTTGGTCCTGGCAGTGCAGAACCTCATCCCAAGAGGCATTTCTATGAAGGCTGAATAGGAGGGGCTCCTTCCCACTTTGTCTCCCTGGCAACGCAGTTCCACCTCCACAGCTCGGAACACAAGCCTCCCAAGCCCATTGTCCTTGTGAGACAAAATTACAGGCAATTTACCAAATGCCTCCAAATGATGCTCTCTTTAGTCTCTCTGGGTTTGCCTTTTAAAGAAGTTCATAGTAAGATTTAAGATGCCAGAGAAAAAGTGCTGAAGTACCTCAACAATCTATCTTATAGCATTGCTCTTTTAGTTCACAATAATAGAGATAAACCTGCTGCTCTTTAAATGTTAGGATGAAAAACAACAACAAAACTACTCGTTTTCGTGTCTGACATCTGATTTTTTTCACACGAATTTTTAATTTCTACCCTATGGAAGTTACATAATCTGGTGTCAACTTGAGACTGTAAAGAGTAAAAGGGTGGTGTTTAGCCTGTCAGTCTGGTTGCAGCTTGATTGCCTCACTTGGAGGTGCTATGGAGAGAAATAACTCACTGGAGGTGGGATACACCAACTCTCTCGGTGAGACATTCCTGTTGAAAAGCCACATGAAACTACACTGATGGAGCCAAAGTCCTGGAGCTGGAGAAGCCACAGGAGTCCCACACCAGCACTGAGATGCTTCCACCACCAATGGATCCACAAGACTTTGCATCCACTGGCCTGTGATCTTCCTGCATTTGGCAGCATTGCATGTGTTGCATGAGTCTGAAAAGGAATTACAGACTAGTTTTGGACATATACGCTTGTATCAGACTTAGGGACTTGATCTGGACTGCGCTGGGATGTTTTCTTAATATATAATTACCCTTTGATATAAAGTTCTCTCTGACACAGATATGAGTGTCACTAGATTTGTTTCTGTAGTCTACCAGGACTAACACCCCTTTAAACTACAGCCCCACGCCTGCACTGAATTCCTTTTCATTGTCATTCATAAATATTTGCCCTTTTCTTCTCTATGAATTTGTTCAGATCCTCCAAAGTTATTAACTCCTATCATTGTGTCCCTAAAAGTCCAAGAAAGATATTCTGTGTCTATTAAGTCTCCTTAAGACATGTGTTCTCAAAAAATGCACATACATATAGCTCCTTAGAAGTGAGGATGGCATGTTTCCGGAAGAGACCAGTCCCTGAAGAAGGACATCAGGCTTGATGAAAATAAATGGCCAGCAAAAAGCCCCTAAGAAAACCCTCAATAAGATGGATTGAATATGAGTGCAAGAATGGGTTCCAGCATAAAAGTTCTGTGGATGGTACAGGATGGACAGTGCTTTCTTCTGCTGCGCTTGGGGTTAGTTTGAATCAAAGCTGGATCAATGACACCAAGCTACAGTGGTCGTTCTGGTCACGTGACTCTATTTCACTTAAAATAGCTTAGTGATTTGAGGATCCAAACAAGACAGCTTATGATGTGGTGGTTATAACTAAGGATCCATCCTCCAGCTGGGAGGCCCCCAGTGTGGACCTTTCACACAGGATTTAGTAGTAAACCGAGAGTTGTTATTATTAATACTTGCTTAGAAGACAACCCAAGGAGTCCTGATGGTGTGGTGCAGCGGTTCTTAGCCTGTGAGTTGCAACCCCTTGGGGAGGGTCAAATGACCCTTTCACAGGATCACCTGATTCTTCGTGGTAGCAAACTGACAGTTATGAAGTAGCAATGAAAATAATGTTGTGGTTGGGGGGGGGTCATCACCACATGAGGAACTGTATGAAAGGGTTTTGGCATTAGGAAGCTTGAGAACCACTGATGTAATGGGTTATATGCTGGAGTGTTAACCACAAGGTCTACAGTTCCAAAGCACCAGAGATAAATACAAAACTGTGGCCGTCATGTATTCGAGACGTCAAACTTCATGATTGGGATGTAGGGGTGGGGTCTAGCCTGTTAATCTGGAGGTAGCCATTGAGTAGTCAATGAGGTCTCTGTGTGGGCATGGCTTTCTCCTGAGACTTATGGGAAATCTCATGGTATTTCCTTGGTGGAGATGAGAAGCTATCTCCCTAGTTGTTGGGAGTTAGTCTCAGAGACAACAAACTACGAGCAAGACAAGATGGCAGTGTCCCAGGAGCTGGAGGAGCCAGAGGAGAAGCCACACAGCCTTACCCTGATGGAACCAGACCTCTGAAGCTGTAGAAGCCCTGTGGAGATCCCTGCCAGTGCTGAGTTGCTTCTACCACCATGGGATGCTGTTGATGAACTCTAATCCCTGGAAGCGAGGAGCCAAGAGGAGACCCCTGCCAGCGCCAGGATTCTGCACCCACTGACCTGTGACTTTGTGAGTCAGAAGAAGACTTTATAGACTGATTTTGGGCATATGGGCTTATATTGGACTTTGAACTGGACTGGGTGGGGATGCTTTCTCAATGTTCCATTCCTGTTGTATACAAACCTTACCCTTGTATACATATGCGTGTCTATGAATTTGTTTCTCTAGTCTACCTGGACTAACACAAAGACTTTCTGCTACATTTAAGATTTATAGCCCTGGGAACCTAAAGGGAGTAATTCGACTCTGTCACATAATGTCACAATGAGTCAGTTTTGACTCAATAGAGGGGGGTGAGAAGAATACTAGTCTGGGTGTTCTTGGAATCCAAGTCCCTCTTTGAGTTTCAATTCTGGCAAAGCTTGAATTTTTCCTCAGACTTGTAGCCTGTTCCCAAATGGGACAAAGGAAATTGTTGTCAAGGGAAATGCTGAATGTAAACAGGCATATTTTAAGTATGATGAAACTCAGGCTTCAAAAGCAAAAAATTCGCAGAGAGGAAATGATGAGCCTGGATTTGAACCCCAAAGTTTCTAAGCCAATTCTTCACATTATTTGACATTGCCTTCTTAGATAATATCCACTATCTAATATAATTATGAAGTGTTTGATCATTTCTTTTCTGGGACTCGGTCCTTGCTTATCTGAATAATATGTCAGGCATCATTTCTGGCTACGCAGGTTGTAAGAATTACACTACATAGCCCCCAGATTTTTATCTCAGTAAGTTGTGTGAGAAATATTTCCCCAAATGTTCTATGTCTGATCTCTAAGCTTTAATTACTAACCTCCAGACACTGGAGGAGAAACGGCAGTATCGCTTTTAAAGAAAGAACAGATTTATGCTTACTTGGTTTCTATGATTCTATTTGGACAGATACACTATGTAATAATATTATGGATAATCTCTGACTAAATGATCAGTCCATTTGGCCTATCATCTTATACTTATAAAAAGGAAAGTCTTTACAATTTCATAAGTCTGTTTAATATGAACTATCTAATATTTATAATGCAAACTATTTAATATAAACTATTATGCTGATTTGACTTCTTAAAAAGTCAGAAGAATTACAAGATGCCTAATTGGATTTGTGGTTTCCAGATCAGTTAATTATTTCACTGTACACATGAATCCTTCAGCTTTTCTATTTTTAAAAACGGTCTTATTAGCACTTCATCACCATGTCATACAATTCAGTAATTCAAGCATATCAAGAAGAATTGTACAATTATCACCAGATTCAAGTCTAGAACATTTTCTTCTGCCTTGTACTCATGTAATTATGATTTTTTTCTAATTGTGGCAAAAATAGACACGACAAAACATTTCCAATTCCACAACGTCTACATATGTAACAGCGCCATTGAAAACTCTCTCTTAGCACCAAGAACCATTAAAGCACCCTTCCCTTGACCATGGCCTCTCCTTGGAGTGGGCAGGAAGGGAGTGGGAGGAACAGACAGCAGCCTGCAGATATCTTCAAGGACCTCAAATCATACAGCATACAGAGAATTGAGGGTGTATAAAGGGTTCTCCCAAGGAAGGATTCATTCGCTCCTCTTGGTGCATATTTTATTTCTCTCATTTTAGAGAGCAAGGAAATAAATCTCAGAGTTCTCAGGACTTCAGTTAAGGACTGCTGCTTTTTACGCCAAGTCTAGTGTTAGTTCAGCTATTCCCGACCGTGCGTGTGTAGATACACGTTTGAAAATATTTCTTCTTGAGCACCGAGTGCCTGCCAGTTCTGTTGTCGGAGTCTCTGCCACTGCCCAGGGGCCCGGTTAAGGCTGTCACATCCCAACAGAGCTAAAGTGCTTGTTAAAGGCGCACGCACTCTCCACACTCGGCACGCCTCTCTTTAGCAGAAGCGCTGAAAGCGCAGCCTGGGCGTCATCTGACTTTGCTCTGTTCTCTCTCCTCTCCCCACTTCACTCTCTGGCACCCCCCCCACCCCCACCCCCCCGAATCTGTCGCTGTCTGTTTTTCTAGAACTGGCTGCGGGTAAACATCCTGACCCCTTTCACAGCAAGTCACTTGGGCCCTTTCTCTGCGTGGTTGGGTGCTCAGCCTCCTGCAAGCTCAGGGCTCCGACACTAGCTGTTGGGTAATGTTCTGTGGTAATCTGCATCTGCAAAGTCCAAACCCAGTGCCGTGGAGTCACGTCCAACGTCCAGCACCCCTAGACGACAGCGGAGAACGCAGTCCTAGGGTTTCCCAGATTTTCAATCTTGATGGAAGCAGACTGACTCATCTGTCTCCCTGGGAACCGCTGGTGGAGACCAACCGTTTTCTCTGAGCAGCACTTAACTCTCCGTGCCACCAGGGTTCTTTATGGCACAGATAAAACCCCACTGCCCTTAAGTGGGGTCTGATTTATCGCCATCGTATCTGGAGTTTCCAGTCTGTGAATCTTCATGGGAGCTGACAGCTTTATTCTTTCTCCCCCTGAGAAAGCTGCCAAACGCTGGCTCCCCGGGGCTCCCAGGCTCTTTGAGTGTATAAATGGGCAACAAGAGGCTGCAACTTAAATACCTAGGCAATTAGCACAGTTAAAAGCCAAGGTACAAACCACGCCTGTTTCTGTTGGAGAGAGAGAGAGCTGTGAGACAACGATGACTAAAATCTTACTACAATGCCTACGTTACTTTTCATGTTTTCTTATTAGGTAATGGAAAAGACAAAAAATACGGTTAATGCAAGCAAAATCAACAAAGAGGTTTTAAAAAGAACTTTCATGGGTCTGGGTGAACAATTTCTATTTTAATTCATTTGTTACAAAAGATGCTCACAACTTAAATATAATCCGCATCAGTTCTTAAGTTCTATTAAAACGGTGTTTCCAATATATCACTCGAAAAAAGTGTTAATACGTGGAGCCCTTGTGTCCATCTTCGAACTGGAGCTCAAACTTTAGAAATGTGGGAGATTTTGTCAGACACTTTTAATTGTATTTTTAAAAAGAGCTTTGTGAGATCAGGGTATGGCTATCCTTTCATGGAAACAGATGGAGAACTGGCTTCTTCTCTCCCACAAATTATCCACAGCTCTGGTGCTTAAGGTTAACAGTGATCTTATTGATGTGCCAAATTATCTTTAAAATATTTATCTAAACATTTTAGGTGCTCTATATACAAGCTCTCATTCACCCAAGCTCATAACTAATTTTTGAACATCTACCGCCTTTGCGACCTAGTGTCTCTGGAGTACACAGGCGTCCATGGATGGGTTTAAAGGAAAGATATTTATTTTCTCACCATTTTTGAGGCTACAGGCCTATTGTTTCTTTTTCCTTTTCCAAGTAGCCCTTGGGTCTTGGGCGTGTAGAAGACCCTCCCCTAGCTTTTGTTTCCCCTCTGTGGGTAGTGCTTCTGAGTCTATTCTGATCTCTTTTCTTTTTCAAAAACTCAGAAGCGATTCAGTTTAGGGTTCCTCTATATGGACTAATCTCATTAACACAACCTTTTATTTCCAAACCAGATAATATGCACAGGTAGAACCAAAATACAACAAACCCAACATCCCTACCATTGAGTTGAGGTCACCTCACAATGACCCTACAGGACAGAATAGCGGTGTCCCTGTGAGCTTCAGAGCCTGCGCCTGCTTGCAGGAGTAGAAGGCCCCCTTTCCTGTGGAGCAGCTGCTGGTTTTGAACGTGGAACCTTGTGGGTTGCAACCCAATGAGTCATCACTGCCATGAGGGCTCCTTAAAGGGCCAAGAATTCAGCGGCCACATTTCTGGGAAACACAATTCATTCCATGACTCCTGTCAATTGTTGTCAGCGAAGCAAAGACGCGTAAGGTGTTGTTGCAGGGTGAGGGATATTTAATTGTTTGGTTGAAAAGGGAAGGTCTTACTAGAATTTATGGTGAGCTCATTATGTGTTTGTTAAACTAATCGAAAAAAATAAAATCTCCCTATCCTCTGAGTGCACACTGTTTCTGGTACAGACTTTAAATGAGAAGGCAGAGTAACAGCCGGTAGGTTTTGAGTGGGGCCTTGAAAGGTGTGTGTGTGTGTGTGTGTGTGGCCACTGAGGAGCTCAGCAGACCTAATAAGAAAGTGGGAATGGTCAGAGGAAGTAAAAACAGGGAAGTAAGTGAAGCGACACATTGGACAGTGTGCGATATGATAAGGTAATAGCAATTTGTAAATTATTATTCAAGGTTCATGGGGGAGGCACAGGGGTAGAGAAATATGGAGATCTGGTACTGGGGGCCTGGGTGGAGGGAGGAAGTTTTGAGAGTGATGATGGCAACCAGTGTGCAAATGTGGACTGCTTACAATTGATGTGTGTATGGATCGTGATGGGAGTTGTATGAGCCCCAATAAAATGATTTTTTTTTAAAAAAGAAAAATCAAAGAAACCTTAGCCACTAAATACTTATGATATGTTGGGCCCTATGAGTGTAGATAGTTTACCAGCATTCAGCGAAGTTGATATAGTTTTTCCGAAAAGGAAATTAGAACACAGATTCAGATACTTAAGTCTGTACTCTTCCCATTGTTGGACATTTTCTCTTAAAAGTGAAAGGCTTAAGATGAAAAAGCATCCCCCAAATCTTTCATGTAGATAAAAATGAACAAGGCTCTTCCTTGATGAATGGCGAGACAGAAGCAGGAGAAATTCACCATGGCTATTCAATTGAAAGAGCCCTTTCCTGATTGTCTAGCAGTGCACCTTCCTCTTTTATAAATCTTTTTCATATTTAATAGATCTCATTGAGCTTGGCCCATTGTTAACTTGACAGATAAGGCCTTTATTTCTTCCTGGCAATCATTTCCAAATTTATAAATTAACAATCTGGTCTGTGTGGACTTGTCTCTAAGCAACTAGGAAAATGTGGATTCTAGCTTATGTTAAAAAACCCTCAACTTCTTATGACTTGGCAAATTCTCTTCTTGAAAAGAGAGAAGACATTTTTTTTTTTTTTGCATCAGTGCTCAGATTACTTCTGGCATTATTAGAAGTGCAGAATGACTTTGGGTAGTTCTTTAAGACCCTCAATTTTTATTGAACTCACAACCCCCCCACCCCCCAAAGTCACTGCCACCAAGTTAATTCCGATTCCTAGGGACCCGATCCAGGGTTTCAGAGGCCGTAAACCTGTATTTGAACAGACAGCCTCATCTTTATCCCAAGGATAAGTTAGTGGGTTTGAACTGCTCACCTGACAGGGCCACCAAGGCTCCTTACAGACCCCCAGTCGCTCTGTGCACAATAGATGGAGACGCCCCCAGGCCTGCCCCAGCCTCACAGCTGTTCTGGTTGAGCCCATGACTGCAGCCCTGTGTCAACCCACCTGCTTGAGACCCTTCTTCACGCTTGCTGCCCTTGTCCTTTACCAAGCAGCATGCCCTTTCCCAGGGACTGGCCTCTCTTGGAAACATGTCCAGAGTCCGTCTCTTGACTCAAGGGGCATCATTTCTGTCCTTCTCCCAAGGCCTGGTTCTCCCTAGTTTCCACTTTCTTCACCAGCACCCTAATTCAAGCGCACTGATTCTTCTTTGGTTTTCTTTAGTCAGTGCCCAACTTTCGCATGCACGTGATGATTTTAAAAAAGCATCACGTCTTAAGTCAGGCCTGCAGGGGCAGTGGATTATGACATGTAACTCTTCCAGCCAAAGTCTTTAACTCCCACCCAATAACCACCCCCTCCCACGGGTCTGGTAGGCAGGTGGGGGAAGAATCTGCTAGGATTCACCCGTGGGTCGTTGTGAACAGGCCTCCCTGGAATGTCATCCTGCTTTGTATTACACGAGCCCTCTGAGAAGGCACAAGAGCCCTGGCGTGGTGGTGGTTCGTGTTATCTGAAAGGTCAGCAGTTTGAAAGCACTAGCTGCTGCTCTGGAGCGAGACGGAGCGGTCTACTCCTGAGAAGAGTTGTCATCTTGAAACAGGAGCAGTGCTCCCCTGTTCTATGAGGCCGTGATGAGCTGGCACCCACTTGATGGCAGTGACTGAGTGAAGCAGCGGAAGGGATCTCGTTGTCAGCAAAAGACGGGAGTGCAACACATCCTTGGGACCCTAGTTCCTGGGCAGTGAACTTTCTGGATGCAGAAGACATCTACAACATCTACAGGAACAGCAGCAGAACCAGGAGCCGGCACGTGGAACAGAGTGATGGACTTACCAACCCAAGGACTAAGTACAGCCGAGTGCTTTTGCACAAGAGACCGACTTACAGAGCGGGATGCCTCTGGGTAGTCGATTGGGGAAGTTGGGCTTCCTGACACACGGAAGTGGAGCTGAGTGCCTTCAGGATGGGGCTTACTGAAGGAGGTATTTCTGGGCCTTTAATTCAGTCAGCTGGGCCCACTGACACATCGAGCATGAGCTTAAGCAGAATGCCTTCTGATTGAGGCTTTTGGCAGGGTGGTACGTTGTCCACTTGGACAGTCAGTGGTAGACCGGAAAGAATTTTGTATCATGTCTTGATGAACAGCTCAACTCTGAGTCTTTGTCACTGGCATACAATGTGTTAATGTCTTTAATAAGCCCTCGAATCATGAATTTTGGGGGTTCTGTGTAGCCGTTGCAACAAATATTAGAACCCAGAGAAGTAAACCAGAAACCATTAGTTAAGATATCACGAGGTCCCCCCTCGTCCTCAAAATGACATCCTTGCCCTTTCGTACTTTGAAGAGGTCTGTGCTATAGATTTACCCAATGTGATGCCTCATTTGATTTCTGGACTGCTACTTCCTTGAGCATTGCTTGTGGACAGAAGCAAGATGAAATCCTTGACAACATCAATCTTTTCTCCATTTATCATGATGTCAACTATTGGCCTTCTTGTGAGGGTTTTGATTTTCTTTTCATTGAGTTGTCATCATACTGAAAGCTGCAATCCTTGATTTTCATCATGAAGTGTTCAAGTCTTTCTCACTTTCGGAAAGCAAAATTGTGTCATCTGAATACTGCAGTTTGTTAATAAATCTTCCTCTGATTCTAATGCTGAGTCCTTCTTCATATGGTTTGGCTTCTCTGATTATTCGAGAGATACAACCCTGATGCATACTGTTCCTGATTTCAATCATAAAGTATTCCTTTGCTATTATGAATGACTGCCTCTTGGTCCATGTACAAGTCCCACATGAGCACAATGGAACGTCTGGAATCCCATTTTTCTCAGTGCTATTGATAGTTTGTTAGGATCCGCTGTGTCGAATGCTTTTGATAGTCAGTAAAATGTAAGTAAATATTTTCATGGCATTCTCTGCTATTATCAGTTCCAGCAGTCATTGGCAATGATGCCTCTTGTTCCACAGTCTCTTCTCAACCAGCCTTGAATTTCTGGCAGCTCCTCTTGAGGTGTTGCTGTAACTTTTGTTGAATGAACGGTCGCAAAGTTTTACTTGCATGCCATATTAATGATAGTGTTTGATAATTATCACTCTCTTGGATGACTTTTCTTTGGGATGGGTACAAATATGGGTCTCTTTCAGTTGGTTGTCTAGATAGCTGTCTTCCAAGTTTCTTGGTCTTGGTGAATGAGTGCTTTCAGGGGTACGTCAGCCTGTTGAAGCATTTCAGTTGGTAATCTGTCAATTCCTGGAGCCTTATTTTTGGCTTATGGCTTCAGTGCAGTTTGGACATCCTCTTTGGGTGCCATCACTTTTTGATTGTATGAATTTTTACTCATAATGATCCTATCTAGGGTTTCTGAAGTTGTAAATCCTACACACGCGCGCGTGCGCGCGCGCGCACACACACACACACACACACACGCACACGCCCCTGAGAATCAGCTGGTGGGTTTGCAGTCTATGCAACAGCATAGCAAAAACAGAACCCAAACTGTTGATGTCAAGTCTATTTCAACACAGAGTGACAGGGTAGAACTGCCTTTAGTGTTTCCAAAGCTGTGATCTTTACAGAGAAGATTACCACAGCTTTCTCCCAATAAGTAGCTGAATGGTTCACACCTCCCACCTTTTGGGTTGCAGTGAAGGGTTTAACCACCATGCCACGAGGGCTCATCGATTCAGCATCATAGTAAAACACAAGCCTCCATGGCCAGCTGGGGAGAGGCTGAAGGTGAGAATTCTACTGAACAACCGAAGCCTCAGCGATTGCCTTAAACATTACAATGATGTTACTAGTTATGCTCCATGAAAAGTTAGACTGATTTCACAGATCACTGGGTTTTCTTGTATAACACATCTTTTCATCCCTGAGGTCTTTGCTTGGATTGATTTGTTATCACACTAACAGATGTCCTTGAGGACTTTCAATAAAGGATATCTAGGAAAGAGCTTTTCTGGGTCCTGCAGTTCTGAAATGAAGTTTTCTTTGTCCTCAAACATGAATGATTCCATTACTTCAGAATGTTGTTAAGGCTGCCCTATTACCTTTCAGAATTTATGTAGCAAGTGGGAACTTCAAGGTCAACCCCAGCATATCTCATGGGATTACCTGCAAACGCTTACAGAAACTTATAACCTATTTTGTAGCCTTAGAATTGACATCTTTAAAGTCAGCTTGTGCCTAGGTAGGTATTATCTTTCACTTGAGTTACCATTGACTTAAAGTTTCTTGTTACTGGTGTGTGTGTGCAGATCTGGACACTCAGGTTTTTTTGGTACATGGAACTTTTGTTATTTCCTCAGTCATTGCTGCTGCTTCTCTCACATCTTCTCTATCTTATTATAGTCCCTGGATTTTCTGGATCAATTCTAATTGTTCATTTTGTGTTTTCTCATAATGTCTATGTCATAATGTCTATGCCTATATTTAACTAGAGAAAAGATTGAAATTATCAAGGATTTTGTCTCGCTTCGCTCCATAATGGGTGCACATGGAAGCAGCAGGCAAGAGAGAAAACAACACATTTCGTTGGGTGAATCTGCTGCATAAGACCTCTTTAAAGCGGGGGGAAAACAGGGTGGTGACTTCGAGGACTAAGGTGTGCCTGACCCAAGCCATGAGATTTTCAGTAGTCTCCTCTGCAGGTGAAAATTGGACAGGGAGGAAGGAAGAATGGTCAGTGCATTTGAATTATGACGCGGGTCGAGAACAGCGAGAGTACCACGGACTGCTCAAGGGACAAACCAATCTGTCTTAGCAAAAGAAAGACCTCTGTAGAGGCCACCACGGTGGGACTTCCCCCATCCTTTGTCAGGAGAGACTGGCCCCAGGAGCAAATCCCTCAAAAAAGATGGGTGGGTGCAGTAGCTGCAGCCATGGACTGCAACATAGGAGGATGGCACAGGGCAGGGCAGGGCTTTGTTCTGTTGCGCTTAGAGTCATTATGGTTTAGACGTGGTGGCACCCAACACACAAACAACCTCGCTTTTGTTTGTAATCTGAGAAAAATTCTTAGGCTGCTTTTAAAATGCGTATCTTCAGCTTTTAGTCTCGCCTCTGCTTCAAGAAACAACAACTCGGATTCCTCTCTTGGGTGGCACTTGGTTTGTGGTTGCTGTTGTTGTCAGTGGCTGTAGAATTGGCTCGAATTCACGGCAACTCTTTACATCACAGAAGGAGAGAGTGCCTGGCGCTGTACCACCTTCATGCATGTTGGCATGTTTACGGCCCTGGGTTCTTTGAGTGCCTGCCAATGTAAGGGTTCATCGTCTGGCACGAGAGCCCACGGTATGTGCTGTGATCCATGAGATTTTCATAGGCTGTGTGCTGAGAAAGTGAAGGTTCCTGTCAGCAGCCACTTGAAAGAGGTGGGTACCACTTCTACAGCCTATTCAGACGACTGCAGTTCTAACCCCCGGGTTAATGACAGCCCCAGTCAGAAACCTAAAGCTCAGACCACTCGCCGAAGATATTCCCAGTCAACCTTTAGAATTTCCAAGAGATGATAATAACTTACTGCTTTACACAGCTAAATTTGTCGGTAATTTGCAACAGAGCGATAGGCAACGAGTATTGTGATATGAAAAGCAGAAATGCATAATAATTGGGAAATGTGTCAAAATATTAACAGTGAGTGCGAGCTTCAGCAGGACATATACTAAAAAATATACTAACAATGAATATCAGGAACTGATATATTTATGGCCAATTTCTTTCTTCTATTAGAAATCCTGTGCCTCTTGCTGATTTCCCATACCAATGATACATTTATCTTTAAACACCTTAAGAGGTGAGGTGTGACAAATGATTATTTTCATATAATTGGAAGTTATTATCTTCTCATAAATAATATAAGTATATCTTATAAAATTTAAATTTATAAATGAAAAAATTTAATTTAATTTTTAAACTTTAAAAATCCTGAAACTATAACTGTAAATAGCTGAGCCCCAGTGGCGTAGTAGTTGTGTGCTCGACTGCGGCCCATAGGGTTGGTGGTTCAAATCCAACAGCAGCTTTCCAAGAGCAAGGCTAGGCCTCTTACTCCCATCAGGAGGCAGTGATGCCCACACACAAAAAAACTGTAAACAATATTAAAGTGAATAACCTAATAATAAAATTATTATTTTCGAGTAAAATACAATTCAAAATGGATTTTTTTTCCCCTTTCAATTTTTATTCCTGGATTTGGGGCACAGGATTTTGCAGGGACAGTGATTAATACAAGCAGAGGAAGAGTGCCAACAATGCCAGGTAATTAAAGTTGACCAATCATGTGAATCTGGCGCTGTACAGTGATGACCCCCCTGGATGATTCTGTTAAGTCAAGGCAGAGGCTACCAGAATCATAGCACTAACATAATAACAACAAAAGCCTCTTTGATTTGACACAACTTTGGATTTACAAGAAAAGTTGTAAGAAAAATGCAGAGAATTTCTGTACCCTATCACTCAAATAGCCCAACATTTTCTAGTGGTTAACAATTTTCTCTGCACCCTTGGCCTGGATAGAGAAATGTTTAAGTATCATCTCTTCTCAGTTAAGAACCTGTCTTTACCAGTTGCTTTATGATAATGCCGCAGTGCGTATGCTTAAGGTCGGAATGTTCGTTTTGTTGCTTCCTGCCGTGACTCATGGTGACCTTCGTGTAGCAGGACCAGGTCATTGTCAACTTTCGTTTTCATTGGGTAATGGCCAGAAACCCACTGCCAGACTACCCCAGTAGAGGAGGTTTGTTCCCATTTTCCTGGGGAATTTCCCACAAACCCTCTTCTATTCATTTTCCAGGTAAAATTTAAAGTTAAAAGTGTGCTCATTCTGTAGGTAAAGCAACATCCCCTTACAGAAGGATTGCAGGGAGGAGATGAGTCAGTCAGGGTACAGTGCAGCAATGATGGACTATGCAGTTTTCCTCTAGTTGTTCAATGCTTCCTCCCTCCCCCTCCCCCACTGTCATGATCCCAATTCTGCATTACAAATCTCACTAGATGAAAGGATGTACACTGGTACAGATAGGAGCCGGGAACTTGGGGAATCCAGGGCAGATTTCCTTCAGGACCAGTAGTGAGAGTGGGATACTGGGAGGGTGGGGGAAAGGTGGGATAGAAAGGGGGAACTGATTACAAGGATCTACATATAACCTTCTCTTTGGGGGACAGACAACAGGGAAGTGAGTGAAGGGGGACATCAGACAGTGTACGATATGACAAAATAACAATAATAATTTATAAGTTATCAAGGGTTCATGAGGGACAAGGGAGAGGGAAAATGAGAAGCTGATACCAAGGGCTTAAGTAGAAAGAAAATGTTTTGAGGATGATCATGGCAACAAATGTACAATTGTGTTTTACGTACAAGTGATATATGTATAGATTGTGATAAGAGTTATATGAGCCCATAATAAACTGATTTAAATTTTTAAAAAGTTAAAAAAATTTTTAAAGTGTGCTCATTACCTGGGGAAGGCAGTAAGATCCAAGATGAAATGCTGAGGTAATACCCAAAGTTGGTGAAGGGCCATGGTAGGAAGCAGGTGAGGACATTGAGACACTGGGCTTAACAACTTCATTCAAAGAAAGACTAAGCAAGGGTTCTCCTTGGATGAAGCTATTTAAACTCAGAATGAGCTAGGTTATGTCACACTAACATATTCTCTATACACATCAGTGCTTAAGAAAGACTGACTTCAAATTCACAATATATAATCATCACATGATCAGCAGAAGGCTTTAATTATTGTACCATGTCTCCAAAATCTGATTATGTGGGCCCAATCCAATCATATCAAATGGTATCTCTACTCAAAACAAATAAGATCACAATGAAAATCTTTGATACCTGTTTAATCAGAACAAAAACAACATTCAATACTCTTTGGCAGTAAACAGAAATGAGAACTGGATAAGATTTCAGATCATTTAAATAATGTGATACAGAGGAGAAGTATTCTAACAAATGCTTTAGAAACTTTGCAAATATCATTAAATCACTGAGTGATTCAGTTCTTCTCTAGGTGAATGTACTTCTAGCTTCCTTTTATGTGTATACATGTCCCCCCCTACAAGTGCATGTGTGTGTGTATGTGTGTGTGTGTGTGTGTGTGTGTGTAGTTCACTTACTTCTCATGTAAAGCCTCAGAGTAGACCAGAAGAATAGTGGACAGTGTGAGAAGGTTAGAAAATTAGATTAGGAAAAGAGGATTATTCACATGGACTATCTTTTGAAAAGGCCTAGAAAGAGGAAATGAAGCTTCTGACATATATTTCCCTCCTTCATTTATTCAGCCCCTACTAATATAGCTGTTGAAGATACTGCAGTGAAAGATGTCTGGCCTCATGGGGCTCAATCTGGTGGTGGGGGAAAACAATCAACTCATGCAGTGAAGTATCATAGTATCCAACCATGGCAATGTGATGAAGAAAATTGAACAGGATAACGTGATTGAAGACATCTGTGATTGGGGGCTACTT
Source organism: Nesogale talazaci (assembly GCA_004026705.1). Classification (NCBI taxonomy): domain Eukaryota; kingdom Metazoa; phylum Chordata; class Mammalia; order Afrosoricida; family Tenrecidae; genus Nesogale; species Nesogale talazaci. The sequence goes on along the minus strand of PVJH01000289.1, from coordinate 75,258 downwards.
TAGATATGAAAATCACGGGAGGAATGGATACATTTGAATGAGTTGCAATGGTGAAAAGGAGGTAACCTCGTGATAGTTGAAGGAAGGTCATTCCTAAATGAAACAAGAACTAAAAGAACCTTTTAAGGCAGAGGCAAACTTGGGACATGAAAGGATAAGCAAGGACTCCACAGCTGACATGGAGGAAAGAATCAAGGGAGTGTGAAGACAGGTCGGGTGGACTGGGTGGCTTTACAGATATGGTGTTGTCAGGTACCATTGAGTTGGTTCTCACCCATATCAACCCTGTGCACAGCAGAAGAAACATGGCGGGGTCCTGTGTCATTCTCATAGCTGTTCCTAAGCCTGGGCCCAGTTTCTGCAGCCACTGTGTCGATTGTCTCATGGAGGAACTTCTTTGTCTCTGCCCCTGCACTTGACCAAGCGTGATGTCCTTCCCCAGAGGTTGATCTCTCCTGATAACATGTCCCAAATATGGAAGATGAAGCCTCGCCTTTCTTGCCTCCTGGGAGCATTCTGGCCTTACTTCTTTCAAGACAGGTTGACTCGTCAATTTAATAGTCCATGGTGTTTTCACTATTCTTTGTCAGCACCTCAACTTTTGGGTATGCTTTTGCCTATTCTGATCTGGAGTTTAAGAGATCACTGGCTTTGAATTCAGGCAATCAGATGAAATGACCTAAAAAGAACATGGGATGGAGACAAGGATGAAGCCCGAGGACACATTTAGAAGTTGGGCAGAGATGCAGGATTCAGAAACACAGACCGAGAGGGAGCAGCCTTTGTAACAAGTGGAAAACCACGAGTGTGGTGGGACAGAAAATGAAGGGAGAGTTTCAAGAAGGGCAGTGCGATCAACTGCTTCAAACACCCGTGGGAAGCTGAGTAACTTGAGAACAAAGAATTGACCTTCAGATTGGACCAGAGCATGTTTTTGGTGACCTTGATAAAAATCAATTCAGTGATGGGCAGAGACCCATTTCCATGGGGTGAAGAGAGGAGAAAGAATGGAAACAGTGACTACAATGAGAGAGATTGATTTCCCAGGGACAATAGGAGTAGTGACGTACTAGCATGTAAACCTTGTTTATCTACAGGAGAATGCTCAGTTTATCTTTACACTTACTAGAAAGTAAAGTCAAAGGAGGGATTTTAAAGATGGACATCATTATTAAGGGGATGTTTGAGGCCACTGTGGGGAGGAAGACATTTGATAGGAGATTAGGGAAAATCACAAGACTAAAATTGAGGACAGGATAAAGTATGTTTCTGGAAACATGGTCCCAGAAATAGGCTTCTTCATAGAGCTGCTTGCACGAATGAAAGAAAGCTGGCCTCCCCTGAGTGAGTGAGATAATGGGCAAACACGAGAATCTGAGTGAGACAGAAGCTGCTGTCTTTTATAACCTACTATAAAAAGAGACACGCCATTATTTCTACTGTATTTATTAGTTTCATTGCCTAATGCCAGTACAATGTGGAAGTATTTCTACAGAGTACTCTACAGAGAGGTGAAACTGGGGATCTCTGGGAGTTTGGCTACCATAACACTCATTCTATCATGAGTATTTTAGCACATATAAAATAAAAAATTCTATCCTGCTTTTTTAATGATCACATGATATTGTGATAAGCCTCCAAACTCATGTACAAAGTGACCTTATAGGCGGTCTAAGGATATTGTTTTAAAACAAATATGTCAGAATGTATTCAGCCATTTCAGTACTCATCTTAGGAACACAGGGCTGATTCCAGTGATGTTGGGCTCCTGGTGTATGTATATATGTTTGAAATTTTTTTGAAATTATAATAAGAGTTTTTCAGCACATTATTCTTAATAAGCTCAAAGATGTTTATGAGGTAGGCAATAGAGATATTAAATTTATTCCTAACCAACAACTGCTCAATCTGTAATTCCAAACCATAAATCTTAGTGAAAAGAATGTGTTTTGGCTGGGCCTCCTAATCCCACTACCTGAGGGCAGTGATGCCTAAAATAAAAAAATAAAAATAAAAAAAAAAGAAATAAAAAAAAAAAGAATGTGTTTTGAAAAAAAAAAAAAGGTGTTTTGATGCCCAGCTGCAACTTAATTTTTTTTTTTTTGTAAAATGGAGTCATATGAATGAACCATCTATGGTTTAAACATTGTCACCTCTAAGGTTTTATCTTGAGTTCAGAATGACTCTTGCCCAATAAGCAGCTTGAGTGTTCTCTTTTAAGTATAGTTATTAGAATAAATACTCTATTTATAAAAACTTACAGTTAGCAGAGTATAATATACATTTGTATTAACATCAATTTTGCTGGTAAGAGGAAATGATAGAGTGTTAAAGTAACATTTGGGCATAATCAAGTTTGGCCAGTAATCAAGTTTACTGGGTTTTCCCATACTACAGGGCACATGGTAGGTATCTGTGACATGCTTTTGGATTAATGTCCCCTTGACATCATAAAATAATGCTACCAAAATTGATGATACCTACCTAATAATCTCAATCTTAAAAGCCATAACACTGGTACTTGGAACCAGGCTTTGCGTCTGTTTTCAACCCTGTAATGTGACAGCCGAGAGTTTTTCAATTGTGTCAGTGATAGACTCTGATATAGTCTCTGTTTATTCTAGTGAACTAAAATGAATGCTGAAACACATGGACACGCTCCCACCCCAAACTCTGCAAACAGAAAGCAGTCATCACCCAAACAAACTAAACTCTCCAATGAGGACCAGAGTGCTGTAAGTCTGGATCAGGGCCTAACTATCCTGGAAGTTGCCATGGGCTTAGTTGTGCTTTCTCACATGAAAATCCGACATAGTTATTGTTTTTCTCAAAAGCGTCTAAGGAGGATGTATGTGTGTACTGCATTCGCCATCATTGTCTTTTTCAAACAGCTGCTCAGGGGATAGGCTGAGACAATGGGGAAATAAACAAATCGCTACCATTCCCTCAGAAAGCCAACGCTGTGCTGGCAGCTCTACTTCTGAGGTGGAACATAATCCAATTTCAAGGTTGGTGCAAGTCTGATGCTCACCCATCACTCATTTCCTTTTACAGAGGTGGCATGAAGCCCTGTCATTTCATGCCCAGCCTTCAAGCAACGGCATGGCCTGGCTTCTGTGCGTCACTTGGGCTCTTCTGTTTTAAAGTGATCATTTCTAAGTCCAAAAAGGAAGAGAGGCAGCGTCCAATATTGAGATGTTGAAATGAGATCATTAAAATTAACCACCGAACAAAATTCGAATGAGCAGAAGAGAAACCCCTATAGGAGATGACACCATTGGTGTGTGTGTGTGTGTGTGTGTGTGTGTGTGTGTGTGTGTGTGATGCACAGTCTGTGTAGCAGGCCTTTAAAGAGACTGGGGTGAAGCTTGGGACCCAGTGATGCTACCAGGTAAGAGATGGATGGATAATCACACCATTGGGGGGCCAAATCCACTCCTGTTCCATGGGAGAAAGGTGGGGCTCTCTGGTCCTGGAAGGATGAACCATCTTGGAAACAAGCTCAATTGGAAGGGGCTGTAAGTTGAGTCAACTCGCCAGCCATGGTGGTGGTGAAACTGTGGGCAACGAGACAGTCTCTCCAGGTGAGTAGTTCTAGGCAGTATCCTTATTCTGACTCTTTTTGGGGGGCACGGGGGCGTCACTGCCCTCTAGTGGGAGTAGGAGGCCCAGCCTTGTTCCTGGAGGGCTGCTGCTGGATTTGAACCGCCAACCCAGTGGGTCACAGTCTTGCGCACAACCACTATGCCACTGGGGCTCAGCCCAGCAGTATCCTTATTCTTTGGCTACTGTGTGCTTATCTTTCTCTCTCTTACAATATCATTTCATACAGAACAGTTGAAAGACTAGGACCGGAACTCCTGAATAGGCCTTACCAAAATGGATCAACTTGTTTACATTTTTCCCTGTTGGCTTGCTTGATTATTCTCAAGTGTGCCACACACACACACACACACACACACACACACGGTATAAACTTATTTGCATACATTCATACATATTTGTTTCCTGAACTATAAGAGAGTGAAAGTCAGAACCAATGATGGCACCTCACAAAACAACAACAGAAAGACATCACGACCCTTTATGATGAAATACTTCACTGTTCAGTTTTTATAAGATTTTCTCTTATCTAACTAACGTATAATTATCAAAATCAGGAACATTAATAAATACATGATGATTTATCGAATCTATTGGTCTTATGAAAAACTTGCCACTCATCCCATGAGTGTTCTTTAGACTAACCAGAAAGAAGAATGCTTTTTCTGATCTAGGATTCCATCAGGAGAGACTGTCGTATTTCATTTTCACGTCTCTGCTGCTGCTGCTGCTGTCCTTGGGTTTCACTGAGTTGGCTCTTGCTCAAAGTGACCCTATGAACCACAGGATGGAACATGGTCCGGTTCTGCAAGACAGGGCTGATTGTAGAATGAAAATATAATGTAAAGCCTGGTTCAGTATAACAGCTGATACCGGCACAGCATTTTACAGCACAGAGTTCTAAGGCATTAGCCCACTCCAATTTAAAGTACTATGGGCTGCCAAAAGAACAAGCGACTATATCTTAGAAGAACAGCCAGAATACTTAGAGTGTGGCAAGATTTTATCTCCCATACTTTGGACACACTGTCAGGAGGACATTATGCTTGATAAAGCAGATGGACAGTGAAAAAGAAGAACGCCTTCAACACGGTGGACCGATGCAGTGGCTGCAACCATAGGCTCAAACGTAAGAACAATTGAGACCATGGCACAAGATGGGGTGGTGTTTCTTTCTGTTGGACACTGTGTTAGTCCGGGTAGACTAGAGGAATAAATTTCATGGACACGCACATGGATATAAAGAAAGGGTTTATATACAAAAGGAATGGAACACTGAGAAAGCATCCCAACCCAGTCCAGTTCAAAGTCATAAGTCCAATATTAGCCCATATGCCCAATACCAGTCTACAATGTCTCCTTCCAACTCATGAAGTCACAGGTCAGTGGGTGCAGAATCCCAGCACTGTCAGGGGTCTCCCCAGGGCTCCTCACTTCCAGGGCTCAGGGTCCATCAACAGCATTCAGTGGTGGCAGGAGCAACATTGCTGGCAGGCATTTCCACACGACCTCTCCAGCTTCAGAGGTCTGGCTCCATCAGGGCAAAGTTGTGTGGCTTCTCCGGCTCCCCAGATGTTGCCATCATGTCTTGTCCGTGATTCATCGTCTCTGAGACTTAACTCCCAACAACTGGGGAAGATAGCTTCTCATCTTCACAAGGGAAATATCGTGAGATTTCCCAGATGTATCAGCAGAAAGCCATGCCCCCATGGAGGTCTCATTGGCTACTCAATGGCTATCTCCAGATTAACAGGCTAGACTCCACCTTTACATCTCAATCATGAAATTAACATAAGCACAAAACCACCACAGACACAGACTTGCTATGAGTCAGAACTGACCCAGCAGCCCCTCACAATAATGACAACATCCCATCCACCACTCCCCATAATTTAAATGGCTGGTTCTGCCATTTCATAGATGCCCATTGCTGAGTTTCCTACTCATCAAATGGGCAGAAACAGTCTTTGGTATTGTCCTCTCTCCAGGATTCAGGCTCGTCATATCCGTGAGGCTCCATCACCCTCTTCCAAACCAACGTCTGCGCTTTCCAACACCCTTCTCATTGCCATAGCCTCTGCCCTTCTTTGCTGAAGCATGAATAGATATTTAAGGAAATAACTGATCATAATTTGAGCTATGATCTTTCCTAGAGGCCTCTGATTTTCATAGAGAGCTCTGAGATAGGAGATCATTGAATAATCAAAAAGAGGTGTTGTCACCGTTATTACCATGCTCTCAGGCAAGGAGACCCTAGCTGTGCTCTCTGAGTAGAAGGAGAAGGAGCCCAGGTGGCATAATTAGGTATGTGTTGGATGGCCACCTGTGAGGTTGGCAGTTCAAACGCATCAGCTGATCTGTAGGAACAAAATCAAGCTTTTTGCGCCCATCAAAATGTAAAGTCTCAGAACCCTATCGAAGGTCACTGTGGATGGGAGTTGACTGGAGATGGCCGTGGGTTAGTAGGATTTAAAGGGAGAATCTGAGTAGTGCCCTCAGAAGCACAGAGACTATGATGCTGACCTTCCACGAGGAAGAGGTTGGGCATCTGAGCCTGTCTCTACTTGAGGGCTTGACTTTAGGCTCCCCCACCCCTCCATCTTCAAAGAGGGACAACAGAAAAGGTGACAAGTGGGTGGCTCCACGATCAGCACCTTTTAAAAGAAGACCATCACCTGCTTTACAACCCCCAGAGAGCAATGTGTAAACACAAACTTGAAAGGTCACCTCTCCAAGCCTACTGACATCTCAGCCTTCCACAAAGAGATCAGAAGGAAGAAAACATTTTTTTTTTTCTGTACAGAAAGCTCTTTGTAATGTATGACTGTCCAGGTGGTGACAACAGGCTATTTCCCTCGGGGCTATGGGCACAGGGTTGACTTATTAGATTTAACATCAAATGCTTGGAAAGGACAAAGAAAAAGTGTGAGAGATTCACTGTTAATTTCCCCCCTTAACTTGTACCCTAAGGCCCTAGGAATAGTGACTTTCATGCATCTTTCCAGGCTCAAGCAGAGGGGAAGCCTGGCCAGAGCCCCTCTGTTCTTAGTTCCTTTGATGGCTAGATTCGCTGTCAACTCTGAGGTGTCTGTGTGGAGGTGGGGTGCAGTCCCACCCCTCCGTCAGGGCATAGCCGGGTGATTGGTGCCTCTTTGGGGCTGTGGCCTTTTAAATAAGAGAGAAGCCGAGGAGGACCGAGCTCTCTCATGCCTTGCTTTGCCTTCTTGGTTGTTTGGCTTCAGAATCTGGCTCCTAGGCTCCGCTGGTGGCCTGTGTGGTCTGCTGTCACTGGGAGCTGCCATGCTCCTTGAATAATGAATCCACATGACCCTAAACCCCCCTCCTCTGTGATTTCCCAGTTCCCCCTTCACTTCAAAGCCTGGCAGCTTTGTGGGTCTGAAGGGAGTTCCAGCTAACACCGCTTCCGTCAAGTGGAGTTGACCTGGGATGGGCCACTTTCTTGAGATGAAATTCTTTCTCGATATGGTGCTTTCTTATACAAAGATGAATGTCACAGGTACTGTGTTTCTAGAAAATTCAGTTTAATTCTGTTCCCCAGCACCTCCAACCCAAGTCTGACAAGATCCCAAGAATCTCTCCTGAAATTAAGTGGGGACAAGAAGCCACTTTTATTTTATCTATCTATTTATTTATTTATTTATTTATTTATCTATCTATCTATCTATCTATTTATTTATTTATTTTGGACATCCCTGGCCTCTGGTGGTGGGAGTAGGAGGCCCAGCCTTTGCTCCTGTGGAGCCGCTGCTGGAATTGAACCTCCATCCCAGTGGGCCTCAGTCCCGTTCACAACCACTACGCCACCGGGGCTCAGCCCCAAGAAACCACTTTTATGGGACCGAGTGAATCCCCGTGTTAAAGCACACCGTTCCATGTGCTAGCGGAACGGCTGAAAGTTCAGGTTCATGTGGAGGTGGCTCGGAGGAAAGGCCTGGCGATTGGCTTCCCCCGCCAAACTGGCCATTGAAAACCCAGTGAGGTGCAATTCTGCTTCCACACACAGGGGGCCCCCACGAGTCCGAATAGACGTGACATTGACGGGTACTATTTTGTGATGGGAATGGAAGCAGGTTGACTCCCAAAGCAGGTGTAGGTTGTGTGACCGTGGATGGGGAGAAGACTGACCCTTCCTGGACCCTTACCCGTCCCAGCAGGGGCCCAATTGGGATATTTAAAATTGATCTCCCTTTTTAGAAGATGTGAGACCTTTGGCTCCTGAGTGTAGAGAAAGAGACCACTTTTTGAAAAGTAACACTTTCCACGCGCCTGAGGCGGAGATGCTTTTTTCCATGCGGTGCTGGCTCGTTTCCTGTTTGCATCAGTTCGGACTCAGGGCGTCCGGGGCGTGCAGAGTAGACTGTTCCCGAGGGTTTTCAGTGGGGGATCTCTCAGCCGCAGGCCATTCGGCCTGACAGTAGGAGCAGGACAGGACAACCCCTTAGCGAGGCTTGCAGCGGGGCCCCACAGTTTTCTTTCTCCTCCTCTGCCTGGAGCTGATTTCCTAAATCAGTTTTCTTTCCTTTCTGCCGAAACCTTCGCTATTCTTCTCCCGCCGTTGTTTCTCTCAATGGCGAACGCTCATTCCTTTAGCACTGGTGAACCCATCCTCAATTCCAACCAGGCAGCCAGCACTCCCCCGCAATAAGCTCACTTCTTAGATCCACCGGGGACCCTCAAGCCGCTGTTCCCAACATGTGAAAGTTAAACATGTAAAGAATCACACCATCCAATAGAAAAACATTTTTTTTTCTAGATGCCTTGATTTTTAGGCCCGTTCTTGGAGTTATTTGGGGGTACTACTTTAGAAAATTACATTGGGTAGATAGCGTCAACTCTAATTTCCTAGATATGGTGTTCCTGTATATTTTCAGCTCTATTAACACATTAAAGACCAGATATTTTAAAATCAAGAACTTAAAAATCAAGCAACCAAATCAATGTGAAGGGATGCGGAGGTAGTGGAGGTCTAAAACCCATCTACAAGTTAACACATTAAAGACCAAATAAACTCGGGATCTGTCCGTAATGTGTTGTTATACAAGTTAATTAATTTATCATCCAACTTTTCAATATGAGAATTCAGATCCACAAATGACAGAATAAGACCCAAAAGGTAAGACATCTTTGAAAATTAGTTGTTAAAGACCTCCAAAGGGGAGCTGTATCTGGCTCCATGGTGGCTAGCTGCTTCCACGTTCACTGCTGTCATAACGTCAGTGGTTTGAACCCACCAGTCACTCTGCAATCATTGAAAGACTTAAACATTTGGAAACCCAAAAGGGGCAGTTTTTCTCTGTCCTGAAGGGTCGCTTTGACTCAGTAACAACTAGATAGCCGTAGGTTTCCCTGTTGGGTGTGGAAGGTTGTGCAAGGCATATGGAGATGACAAGGTGGGTATTGCAAAGCCGGAACACCGCTTGAGAAGAGCAGCAAACAAAAGAGAAATTAAAAAGGCACATCCACGAAAGGTGTGAGGGCAGTTTAGAACTGTAAGACCGCAAAGCAGTTTTCATCAACGTGTTGAAGATGTAAAATTTTCTTCTTCCAAGAATGCAGTAGATTGTTCAGAACATAGCTTAACATGTGGAAGTCAGTGGAGGATTCATGGCAAATGCTTCACAGGTGATGTGGACTCCAAGCTTCCTGATAAAAAACATTCTAGCTTTTTTTTTTTAAACGGTTTCTATGCATATGTGGAGAAGCTGTGCCATCTTGTAACAAGACTGGGATGGTTTGGTTTTCATCGAGGGGTTTCAATCTGTCAGACTCATTTTGGGTTTCAGAACTCTTGAATCTCTGTGTGTTCCACTAAAGTCACTGCGAGTCCGGTGATTACGACTCACAGTGACTCCCCCCCCTGCACAGAACGGACCATCTTACATCTCGCAGAGTGGCCGGTGGGCTTGAATAGCTGGCCTTGTGATTAGCAGTCAGACCCGCCCACTGAGCCCTTAGTGACTCAGTCAAAACGACCCTTGAGGACAGAGAAAGAGTTCCCGATAGATTGTACAGTAACTCTTATTTTCAAAAATCATTTTATTGGGAGCTCATATAACTCTTGTCACTGTCCATCCATCCATTGTGTCAAGCACATTTGTGCATTTGTTGCCATCATCATTCTCAAATTTGCTTTCTACTTGAGCCCTTGGTATCAGCTCCTCATTTTCCCCCTTCCTCTCTGTGACCCCCACCTTATGAACCCCTAATAATTTATAGATTATTGTTACTTTGTCATGTCTTCTGCTGTCCAATGTCTCCCTTCACCCACTTTTCTGTTACCCGTCCCCCAGGGAAGGGAGTTCTATGTAGATCCTTGTGATTGGTTCCCCTTTTTCTACCCCACCTTCCCTCCACCCTCCTGGTATCACTATTCTCACCACTGGTCCTGAGGGATTCATCTCCCCTGGATCACCTGTTTCCAGTTCCTATCTTGTACAGGAACTCTTATTTCTAGCCTCTTTTTAAGGTAACAGATTGGAGCTGCCTGCTCTTTGGTTCCTAAGAAAGATGAAATGGTACTTGTAGAAAATTCCAAGTTCATGTAATGTGCAATGTTCAAATATGTCTTTGGAGTAAAGACATAAAGTAGAACTTGACCTAGATATTTAGCACAATACAAATGACATGAAATAGAGCCAGAATCTCAGACTAACTAGCACTACATTAAAATATCCTGATTAAAAAATCTTTTTTTTTTTTTTATGGGCAAGCAGAGTGAAGCTCAGAAGGTATATGCTCTGTATCTGAAAAAAATAGAGCTGATAAGGAAAAACTGGAACCGGCAGGTCAAATATACTGAGAAAGAAGCCTAACATCTGAGGCACCAAAATGAGTGCTGGCCAGTCCAAGAGAAGGTCAAGAAAGATCCATTGATAAACCTTCCCTGAATTCAGAACCCTAAAAAGCAACTCATTGCCATCGAATTGATTCCCACTCACAGCAACCCTGTGGGATGGATTGGGGCCAACACCTGGCAAGGCTACTCATAGCTTTGCCATCTGGGCTTTTGGCAAATTAGAGTTAGATGATCTTCTACAAATGGTGGCTTACTTTCAAAAAGGTTACCTGGCATTTCCCATCAGTTTTCTTAATGACCTGTCAAGCAAAATTCCTCCACTCTCTGCCTCTCGTGAGTGCAGGGAGGGAAGTAGGAGCCACAACGAACTGACAGCATGCATCTACCAGTGGAACAAGGTGACTAAAATCAATGTGGTGTGGCCAACTGCCAGATGTTAGAATGAACGATTTGAGGGGTGACTATTCTCACTTTCAGAAGATAATTGTACGGCTTTAGTAATTTCCTATTACCGGTATTTTCCAGACAGCCACCCTCGCCTCTCGCTAAAATCAAGAATCAAAACAAAAACAAAAAGGAAACATTCCTTTCCAAAAGAACAAATGCAATCTATAGACATGGCTGAAGAGTCAGAAACATGGTCGTCCATGAGGAGGAGGAGGAGGAGGAGGAGCAAGCAGAAGCGGATGTGTTATGTGATCGCAAAAGAGTTCTGTGCCCAGCGTACATATCCTGGCTGTGAATATGGGTGGACCATTTAGGTTCCAGGAGCGGTGCTCATTTCTGTCTTGTGATTCCGAATATCTGCATAGTCATTGAATCGAAACAGGTGAGATCTGTTAAGCAGAAACCAAGAGCTGCCCCAGAATACAGCCAAATGCTCCCCAGTGGCGCTAGGAGGGAGAAGAGGTGAGAGGAGGACATCTCAGCATCCTGGAAATGTCCTTTGGTTGCTTGCTAAGCAGAGAGACCTTCATGAACACAGTGCCAGGTAAGCAGAAACCAAGTGAAACTCACAGCTCAAAGAACTCCCCCCGCCCTCCCCGCCACCACCTTTGATTGATGGCTCAGTCGGAAAAGTTTCTGCATTTGACTCTGGTGGAGAAGGTGTCAGTGGTTTGGAATCTCTCTCCAGAATGTCCTTCCAGTCCTTCCCTTGAAGGTATGAATCATTCTGCACTGTGTACTTCCATTTATCAACTCTTGAAAGATAACAGTAAGATACTTCCAGGCATTATCAATCACACCCATACATGTGCACAAACCTCAGGGCTGTAACCTCCAATGGAAACTGGGAAAAGGAACCACTTTCCCAACTTGTGAAGCACAGAAAGTGTGGATGCATAGAGACGATATCTAAGGCACTCACACATCTTGCTCATCTTAGATTCTTGCCTCCCTTGAAATGGTCTGTTAACCACCTAGGACACCAAGTCTTCAAATGATTGCAAATCTTGTGGTTCTCCTTGTGTCTCCCACAAAGCCTTCCAACCTATACTTTTAGTTACTGGCGATGGACATGTTTCTTATATGTTTGCTTCCCAAGTAGAATGTAAATAATTCAAAGTCTTTGTGAATGTCTTTAGAGTCACGTAAAAGCATGCATAGAGAGGGATGCTAAACAATAATTGTAAGGAATGTAAGGGGACAATAAACCTGATTTCTGGATAGAAACTATGAAAATGTTTCTACCCAACCCTGGGTGAACCACGTCATAGACTAAACAACATGATGACCTTAGATACTGGCCTTACAGGCAACATATTATTCCCCAAGGGTCATACCACAAGGACTCCATGTAGAAGCATGATTGAAGGAACTGAACCCTAACTCAAACTTACCTGTGCCTTCAGACTTAGGACTGAAATAGTCTGATGGGAGAAGAAGCAAAGGGTGGCCACCCCAAGACTATAGGAATAGTGGTCAGTGAACCCCTATTGGGACCCTTGACTTAGTGTGTGTCCAGTGAAAAGGGACCCAGAACCACTATATACTTAATACCTCACTGCTTTCCTTGCATTCATATGACAGGTTTTAATGTTAGGCAAGGATCTGCATTTGTAAGAATTGATAGAGGAAATTTTCCTGTGGCACCAATCTCCAGACTCCATGCAAACAGAGCTCTGTCAATTATGAAATCAATCTGTTTTGGATCATATCTTTCAGTTGAACCATACTTGTATATGTGCTTTTATCTCAAATTCTGTCTTTGAAAAAAATATTGATGTTATCAATGCAATCACCTTATACTCCAGGCAGAGGATCGACAGTGTTTTTCTTCTTTGTTTCCTTGTTTTTTTGTCTTACTGTCTTTTGTGTGTTGGGTTTTTGCTTTTTTGTTCTTGTTGTTGACCTCGTGGGTTTCTAGCATATGACCGCCTCAGTAAACCAGAGTCGTTCATAACTCATGGACAAGCACATGGATTATGAGCACCCACAACTCTAGCACCAATTCACAAACAGTTCTTTTGTTTTGTTTTTGTGGGCATCACTGCCCCCTGGTGGGAGTAGGAGGGCCAGCCTTGCTCCTGCAGAGCTGCTCCTGGATTTGAGCCTCCAACACTGTGGGATTTACTAGATTTATTCTAGTAAATCAGCCCCGCACACAACCACCAGGGCTCAGTCCTAAACAGCTAGTTCTTATAACTTGGGCCTGCTTGAAACTCGCCTTCATGAAATCAGTGATGACAAAGGTGCCATAGCAAAGTCTGGCGAAGAAAGCAGATGGTGCCTGGCTATCAATGGGTATTGTGCTTGACGTTTACTTAAAGGTTGTTCAAACAAGAAGCCCGCTAAGTGAGGCATCAGCTAAGTCCACATGGATGAAGAACACCTGCCGGTGTGACCCAATGATGATGATAACAAAGTCCAGACATGACAAGGGAAAAGTATCAGAGCTTAAATTGTGAACACCCAATTTGCAGAAGGCTATTGAGGACTGTGGGAACCCAAAAATCCATCTGTAGAATATCTAGTCATATTAAGCCCTCTGGCAGATCCCCTGTAGCCACAGGCAAGGGATTTGAACAACCTTACTAGCAGACAGAGATTATTGGAAACTTGATTTTGGTGGATTGAACCATCGTATAATATGATACTTGATCAGTTGATCTCTCTCTTTACCCAATCTGATTTTAGTCTAGGCTCAAGTATTTCTCACTTGTTCTAGGACAGAAATTTCTTCTCTGGCTTTAAAAATATTGGTCATGGTCTTTTCTTTCTTACTCTTTAATTTTATCTTTATTTTTTCTCTTGCCATCTTTTTTGTTTGTTTGTTTCTGTTGGGTTTCCCAACTTGTGAAGCACAGAAGGTGTGGATGCATAGAGACAATATTTGAGGCAATGGTTTACCAGGGATGTGGAAGAGGTGTGGGGCAGTGAGGAAGGTGATTTGGGGAGAAAACAGTGAATGTGGGATGGGGGAGGGAACACTAGAACTGATAGTGATGATGCATATATAACACACTTACAAAGCACTTTAACCATAGAAGTGCATGATATGTGAATACTATATCAAGACAGCTACTAAAAAAAGAGAAAGAAACCTAACTTGACTAATGGTTACCATGGGTTGTGGGATTATTGTGAAGGGGGAAGAATCAGTGATTTTAGGGGGGCATTGAGTTTATGTTCATGGTGGTGGAATCATTTGTAAAAGATGTCACTTATGGTTGTACAACACAAGTATAATCAATGGCCGTAAATGATACATGTAGAAGGTGTGGAATTGGAGAAAGTTTTGTTGTGTATATTTTTGCCAAATTAGAAAAAAAAATCACATGAACAACAATGAGTACAAGGAAGAAAAAAATGTTCTAGAATTGAATGTGGTGATGGCTGTACAATTCTTCTTGACAGAATTGAATCATTGAATTGCATGACATGTGGATAAAGGGCTAAGAGCACCATTAGAAAACAAAAATAAAGAAAATAAAGGCTAAAAGACAAAAACAAAATGCACTGTAGTGTTTTCAGGGCGGGGGTGGTGGTGATGGGAGCGGGGGTGGGGTGGGGTGGGGTGGAGCAATGCATGCCTACAATGAAACACAAAGGTGAGTTCTTCACTAATTCTTCCTAGAAGGCACAGGTCACCCAGAACAAGTGGGCTCGGGGTCTCATGCCAGAACGGGGAGGAAGGAAGGAGAGGCCCCAGGATGTTGAAGAGGGGAAGCTCACCCCAGGGCCAACCAGCTGATTGTTTGTTGATGAAATATCTTCACCTGCCTTTGTGGAGGTGTGTGGCCTGGATATTTGTTTTCACCTTGAACGGCTGAAGGGTGAACAATATCCTAGTTTAATCTCCATTCTCAGGCTCCCATCTGTCTTGGACCATTTGGGGTCCCATTGTTAAGGGCTAGTTCTCTCAGAAGTGGGCTGGGAGGGTGTGTGGAGCTCAGAGGGGTTGGGGCCCCTCTGTGACCACCCCTTGGGAAAGGAAGCCTCAGGAGCCTGTCCTTCATCCCCTCCCCGTCCCATCCCCCCAGGCTTGGAAGTCTTTCTTGACCATGTTTTGTTTCTGAAGAGAAACAACAAGAACTCTGTGTCAATACTTACAAAATTCCTCTCCACCCTCCAACAAGCCTGGGGAACTGTGACCTGAGCAAAGCCCTTTGTCTGAGAAAATATTACTGTGACAGAGTGCATCTGGTGCCCTTATAGGAAAAAAAAATTAAAACAAAGGCACAAAATCTACGAGGAGATTGAGCAATGCCAAAAGACAGAGGGATTTTCAGCTCTGATGAATTTTTAAAATTATGGTGACAAAAAAGAGCAGTTCCTGAAAATGAAGTGTATGAGGGACTTCACAGAGCTGGTGGAAAAGAAAATTAAAAAGGCCATTATCTTTCCATTCCATTTGTGGGAAATTGGCATAGAAAGAAAATGGAATTCTCCCACAAACTCCCCGAAGCCCCTGTGTCAATCGAGACACATGCCTGCCTGCACGTTTATATCACAGAGGGCTTCAAAACATTTGGGTAAAAATTCCACGATCTCATAAATTCATTTTTCCATAATTGTTTTTGAAGCCTCACTCCTATCTATGCCATTGATATTGATAGGTGCGTGCAGGTAAGTAAAGATGTGTTTCTACAAAACCATAGAAACCTTTGTGAAATATATGTGTCCAAAAGTACTGCTGTTAGGTTTTCAGTTCTTACACGCACAGACTGATTCTGAGCACACCTGCTGGGCCACGCCTCTGCCATCAGAGACTGGCGAGAGGTCAGATCTCTCTGTAGCTCGCTGGCCTCAGTCTAGGACGGTGCTTTCAATGAGACAACCAGTCAGAGCCGGGCTTCTCAGAGAAGTTGCCAGAGCAGTGAAATTCTAGGCCGCTCAGAAGGTCATAGCAACTTTTTTTTTTTAGGGGGGCATTTCAATGGGAGGGGGATCTCGATAGACTTCCTCTAAGGACACAGGACTACCTCAAGAGCTTATTACAAAGGATTTTTAAAAGACATTCGTTCTATCGGGGGCTCTTACAGCATTTGAGCAACCCCTCCATCAATTGTATCAAACAGGTTTGTACATACGCTGCCATCATCATTTTCTAAACATGTGCTTTCTATTTGAGCCTTCGGAACCAGCTCCTTTTTCTCCCTTCCCTTCCCTTCCTCCCACCCGTATTACCCCTTGATAAATGATATATTATTATTATTTTCATATCTTATACCACCCGCTGTCTCCCTTCCCGTGTTTCTGCCGTTCGTACTCCTGGTGAGGGGGCTGGTTATGCATCGATCGCTGTGATGGTTTCCGCTTCCTCCTCTCCTTCCTCAACCTTCCCAGCCAAGTTGGTGCATAACCTTAAGTGTCACAGCTCATGTCACTCTTGCCTTGAACCTTGCCGCTCATTTTTGCCGGTGTGCATCAGCAATGCACAGAGTCGTCAGTAGAGTTCTTGTGATTGTTGTAAATGTGAAATGTTGGCTAATGAGATAATTGATAGGCAAAGACAATGTGTGTACAGTGAACCTTGCCAGAGCTAGACCACCATGAGCCTGCCTTGTCTTTGTGGGTCTGGTACAATTTCCACCTTTCACAGGGTACAATTTTTACCATTTTTCTCTTGCTTGCTTTAGTGGAAAATAGTTGAACTTTTCTTCTTTGACAGATTTTGGCCTTATGCAACTTTGCTTTACAGGTTTTACAGCATATATGAGGGGGCTTCAAATAGTTTGTAAAAAAATTCCATTATCTTTATTTCCATTTTTTTCACAAGTCTTTCTAAGTCTCCTGTATAAGCATATAAATAAAATATTTATATGCATATAAATGTTATATTCATACTAAATCTGTATCTATCTGTGCACAAGAGGAGGTTGTGCAAACAGTACTAGGGCATACAGCATGGCTTAACATCAGGAAAGGTGTGGTCAGGGTTGTATCCTTTCTCCACACTTATTAAATCTGTATGCTGAGCAAATCATCAGAGAAGCCGGCTTCTATGAAGAAGAATTTGGCATCAGGATCAAAGGAAGGCTTATTAACAACCTGAGATATGCGGATGATGCAACCTTGCTTGATGAAAATGAGGAGGACCTGAAGCAGTTGCTGATGAGATCAAGATCGCAGCCTTCAGTATGGATTACCACTCAGCGTTAAAAAGGTCACAGTCCCCACAACTGGACCAACAGGTCGCATCATGAGAGATGAAGCAAAGGTTGAAGTTGCCAATGGTTTCATCTTGTGTGGGTCCACAATCAACGCTCATGGAATAGTCAAGAGTCAAGTTACCAAAGGCCAGGGTGCATTAGGTCCACATAACGCACAAGTCTTCCTTGGAATATGGAAAAGGAAGGATGTTACTTTGAGGACAACCTGACTCAAGTCATACTATTTGCAATTGCCTCATTTGCATGTGAAAATTGAGTATTGAATAAGGAAGACCAAAAAGGGATCAATGCAGCTGAATTGTGGTGCTGGAAAAGAACATTGGAAGAGTCATGAGGTGTAGAAAAGAGAAACCAATCTGTCTGGGAGGAAATACTGCCAGGGTGCCCCTAAGAAGCGAGGATGGCAAGATTTCATCTTACGCATTTTGGACATATTGCCAAGAGAGAAGGACCTCAAGCTTGGTAAAGTAGAGGACCATGGAAAAGAGGAAGACATCAAGGAGTTGTATTGACACATTGGTTGCAGCAATGGGCTGAGGCAAAGGAACGGTTGTGAGATTGGTGCAGGACAGATGAGTATTTTGTTCTCTTAGGCATAGGGTTGCTAAAGGCAGGAATGACTGGGTGAAGTCTCCCCCAGCAATAACACCGATGTAAATATACGTTTATTTGTCTATTGCCTTTTTCTCTTCTAAATTAGAAGCTCCCTAGTTTATTCCTACTTCCTAGAACAGAGTTTGGCTCATCGTATGCTCTTAATAAGTGTTTTTGGAACAACGGGCTGGGACAGATATGGTTTTGAGTCCAGACAGGGACGTCACTTACCTTCTCTCATTATCTGCTGCTGAGTCAGCATTTACTCACGGAGGCCCCTTTGACACGACAATAAAACATTGCCACCTCCACAAGCACTGGCATGTTAAAGTCCATCGTGGCCGCCACAGTGTGTTTTGGGTACATTCCAACCTAGGAAGCTCATCTTCTAGCTCTGTGTGAACAACAGTCTGTTGTTGTGATCCAGAGGGTTTTTCTTGGCGAGTTTTCAGAAATAGACTGCTCCGCCTTATTTCTACTTTGTCTTTCACAGAAATCTGTCCACCGTGGTGATCCTGCTGGTGTCTCGAAGATCAGAAACATAGCTTGGATTATAGCAAAATACAAGCCACCCCCAAATGGCCATCTGACAGAAAGGTAGTGAATTCTTCTCTGGAAATCACGTTGATTAAACTTCTCTCAGGAGATTTTGGTAAGGTTGTAGCTTTTACCAGTCTTTAAAACATTGTCTGTCACAACATCACTGCCCAATAAATGGTGGCTATCATTTTTAACTTGGCTGAGCATTTTTAAAAATTGAGGTAAAATGTATGTAACATACAAAGAACCATTTCTAAGTGAACAACTTAGGGGCATTTTAGCATATCCACTATGTGACCCCCACAAAAGCTCTCCCTAGAAACTCTCCTTTATCCTCCACAAAGCAAATCGCTGCTCTTTAAACAGTTAATTTCATCTCTCCAGTTTTTGCCAGCCACCAGCCTGCATTGTCAGGATGTACTGATTTTTGTATATTTAATATAAATGGAGTCAAACATTAGGTGGCCCTTTTTTCTTTGGTTTGGCTTATTTCAGTTGGCACACTCATTTCAAGGTTCATTCATGCTGTAACGTATGTTGGTAATTCACTCATTTTATAGCTGAATATAATTATGCTGTGTGTGTGTGACAATTTATTTATTCACTCATGGGTGGGAGTTACATAATCGTGTATAAATGTAATAAGTAGAATGAAGGCGTGGGGTCTAGCTTGTCAATCGGGTCACAACCTGAGGGTCCCTCCATGTGGGCATGGCCTTCTTATCAGAATGGTCTTGGGGATACGCCCCCTTCCCCTGCCTCCCCTGTCTTTCTCTGCCTTCACCTTCCTGCCATTGAGTCACTTGAAGACCTGCTAGAGCCCGGGAGATGCATCCACCGCTACTGGATCCACAAGACTTGGCACCCACCAGCCAGTGACCTTCCTGCATTTTGCATCACTGCTGGTGTTTGCCTGAGTCTGAAGAGGGGTTTATGAACAACTATGGGACTTATGGACTTGATCTGGACTGGGCTGCAACATTTCTCTAATATATGATCCCTTCTTGATAGAAAGTTCTTTCGTGCACATGTATGTGCCCATGGATTTGTTTCTCTAGTCAACCTGGACTAACACAGTGGGCATTTGGCTTTTGTGACCCTTGCTGCTATGGCCATGAGTGACCATGGATTTGTTTGGGTGCCTGTTTTCTTTTCACTCCTTTTGGGGATGTACTGAGGATCCAGACTTCTGGGTCCTAAGAAATTCTTCGGTTTAAGTTTACCGCCAAGCCGAAGGCTAATAGCAGCCATGCTGTTTTACATCCGTGTCAGCAGTGTAGCCTGGTTTCAATTTTTCCGTGCCTACCAACACTCTATAATGCCTGTGTTCTTGAGCACCACAACCCTCGTAGGTCTGACGTGGTGCTTCATTTCAGGTTCTTCGTTCTCACCATCTCTGATGAGTTTTCTGGTTCAGGTTCCTTTCTCGAGTCTAGGGTGCCGGGATCTTATGTGAACCTACAAAGACCATGTGTGTTTTCTGTGCGAGATGCTCAAAGAAAATGAACAAGCATGTCTTCCGGGTTGTTGTTATTATTTTAGGAGACACCGGATCTGTATCTTGGGGACTGGGGATGTTTTGACCTTCTTTGTTATTACTGCAGTGTATGGGAAGATGTATGATTTTGAGTGTATAATTTTCATGTGTGTGTGTGTGTGTGTGTGTGTGTGTGTGTGAGCCTGTACCGATGTCTTATACATCAACCCGTTTTGGGTGTGTGTCTGCTGGATCTGACACACTTTTGTCTGTCTGAGAACAAAGCCCTTCCCAGGTAAATAAATGTCATTGAACAAGTTGACTTGTGTTTCTCTCTATTGATTCTGGTTGTGTTGGAGAATGGTGAGAGTTGGGATGTACAAAAGAATGGAATCTAAGGGTAGAAAGAACAAGATCAGACTTAGGACAATTTTTCTAGAGATAGATAGTGCTTGTCATTGTGGTCACAGAGCCTTCATTTATTTATTTAAACCATTATTCCTCCATTTGAGAAAGAATTTAAGAAGAAAATTCAATGGATTAAGAAAAAGAAAAATTTATGAGTCTGGGTATACCAGGATATGCCAGAGAAGATGAATAATTTTTCATGGAAACGGTTTTGTGTCATGCAGCACTGCATAGACTATGTTTGTTCATTTGAGAGTTTATGTCTCGGGACACTGGGACATCAGTCACTCTCTGTTACTCTTTTTTTTTTAAGCATAAAAGATAACAGAAAATCTGGGAACTATATCTCTGGGAAAAACAAGTACAAAACAAAGGGGAGAAGGCATAATGTAGAAAGCACAGCTTCATAAATAATTGATCTGCATACGTTCTTGAAACTAGAAAAATACCATATATGGGGTTTCATTTCTTATAAAACATTAGTGGGAACATTATTTTGCTAAAAATGTTTGCACATAAAAGTATAATGCTTTTCTTGCATGAATGATGAGCGTGTTCACTTATTTATTTTTCACTTCTGGGATGTTCTAATTTTAACATTTAATTTTCTTTCCCCTCTGCTTCCTAATTCTCCAAAGAGAGATTTGATTCATCTTTTGCTTAGGAGATGAATATCTCAGTAGATGGTCTCCTGGAGTGAAGGTCAAGGGTTCTCTGATCACCTACTAAGGCTTAGTTGGAAGGTGGGTGGAAGTCAGTGTGGATACTAATTAACTGTGTGCTTTGGGACAAGTCACTGCTCCCCCTCTTCTATTATTTGTTCTACAGAACAACCCTCTCCCTCTCCCCAAATTCACTGCTGTTGAATTGATTCCTCTTCAGAGTGACCGTGCAGGTCAGGGAAAACCGACTCCATTGGGTTTTCAAGACTGAATCTTGTCTGGAGAAGACAGCCTCATCTCTCTCCTGCGAAACAGTGGCTGGTGGACTCAGACTGCTGGCCCAGTAGCCCCACGCTCTGCCCACTGCACAACCAGGGCTCTTGTGTGTTCTATAGGAGCCAAACTGTTGCTAGTGAAATTGTGTTTAAAAGCAACTGTGCAGGAAAGAGACATATATGAATGCAGCTCATATGTCACTGAGGAGAGAAGACTTGATTTTGTGCTTGTTTTAGGGAAAAGAAGATAGGAAAAAGACATGGACACAGAAGAGTGAAGTCAGGTCACATGATCAGCGCAGCGTATGCCTCCCCTTATTTGTTAATGAAAGTGACGATGGTTCTTAACATCACTGTTGACTTTAAGGTGTCAAATATCACCATATTTTGCTTAATTGTATTAACTATTTTAATATACTGGTACTATTTGGTTCAGATTTTTTTCTTGTTTTCCTGCCCTAAAAACTGAGTGTATCTTATGATCGGGTGCATCGTATGATCTGCAAAATACGGTATGCTTCACTTAGGTGACTCAGCATATTGAGAGTGCACTGCTGGGGGCCAAGAGGAGACGAGCTGATGCTCCCTGGCAGGTTATTACAGACATTCAATGTAAGAGCCCACAGTGACTTGGACCCGGAAGGCAGCAGTGAAAGCGGTGAAAATATTGTGGTCAAATTTTGTCTATATGATGAAAGTAGAGTTGAGAAGATTTGCTGCAGATTGAATATGGAATATAAAAGATTCAAATTAAAATTGCCACTGAGGGTTTGACCTGAGGCAACTAAAAGAATCGGGCTGTTCTTAGCTGAGGTGAGGGAGACTTCAGGAGGAACTGGGGGAAGGGCCAGCAGTGTGCTTTGGACATATGGAGACTGAGATGTCCTCGTCGGCATCTATGCAGAGATGTTATATGGGCAGTGGGGTGGAAGGGGCTGCTTTGTGGGAAAGAGGACCAGGCTGAAGACATATGCGAGGGCTACTGTGAACTGTAACTCACGTTTGACTGGCTTTTGATGTGATATCCTCCCTCATTCCTCACTGATCTACCTTCTTCTCTATTTTGCATGGTGATGATGTCCATCTTGAAGTTAGGAAGCTGACATAGGAGACAGGAGTAACACTGGCTGTGACAGTTAAGGTTATGGGCTGTGGTCCTCAAGAGTTTGGTAGTTATGTAATGATGCCATCATCCTCCATTTTGTAATCTGATATGGCCATCATCCATTTTCACAAAAAGGTTTTGTTTTTTTCCATTTTTATAAACCCAAGTTTTTATAGAGTGGCAGTGTTAGACTCTCTCTTTTTCAAGATGACAGTTCACCAGTTTGCAAATTATAATGTGGTCCATGAGGAGTCCTAGGTTGACTTTTTAAAAGCAGTTTTTTGAAGTATAATTCACATATAATAAAAGTTATCTGTTTAAGCCTATGACTTGATATATTTTTAGTGTATTCACAAGGCTGTGCAACTACCACCATAACATAATTTTAGAATATTTTTGTGCCCTTGAAAAGAAAACCATGGCCACCCTGTTCTCTCATCATCCCCTCCAATCTGACCTAAGGTGGTAGTTATGTACCCCTAGTCTGAGTCAGCCCATAACAACTTTCTGCACAACAGAATATAATACCATCCTCAGAAACCTTGTTAAGTCTGAGCATGTTGTTACAACCACTGTGTCCAGACTAACTATGAAAATGAATGCCTCTTCTGTGAGGCAGAGATTAAAGAAGTTCCTGTGTCTGACTTTTGCAAGATCCTATACTATTCCATTATCCCTGATAACAACCACCACCCCTCCCCTCCTACATTCCCTCATGTACCAGGGCTGCATAATTCACTGCAAGTACCACAGAACTCATCCATCTTGAAGAAAATGGCTTATGTGGTCCAAAGTTTGGACATTTGACTAGAGGATCTTTATCATTCACACCAGATGACCCAACCTTCTTACTGAAAGCTCAAAGGACTTGAAGCACTTCCTGGTGAAGATTAGATTATACAGCCTTTGGTGTGGATTACATTTTACCATAAAGAAAACTAAAATCCTCACAAGTAGACCACAAGGGTATTCAAGCATTTCCTTGTTGGCTATTTCCAGTTTCCCTCGATTCATGGTTCTTAGATTCCACATTATGAATATGGCTGGATGGTTGCAAGTGTTTCTTCATAGTTACCAAATAAGTCGCACTGGTTGCCTTTGAAAAGAATCCTGGCTAATGGATTGGTATTCGGTGTGGCGATGGACTATGGTCCACACAGGGAAAGCATACTCAGTAGTGGACATGTTCTGAAATTTGCCCTTCCAAGCTCAGCTTACAGGAGAAAAAAGGTCCGAAGAAGCTTTGATGGGTTTCAAAATCACGTGGAAAAGAAACCTTTGGTGACATTGGTAGCTATTGAAAATGCAAAACCTTTGGACCAGAAGCAGTGGGTCTACTTAGCAGATGCTTCATTGTCAGACACTGGTAACTGGATTCATCACTTCATATTAGAGTATCGGATAGACCTTTCAAAAATCAATTGACGGCTGCTTCAGAGATTTGAACAAATTGATTGTGAATTTTTGATTAATGATAAGATGCTGTGGTTAAATGCCATTGAGTCGGTTCCGATCTACAACATCGGTTCCGAACAAAACTTTGCCCTGTCCTGAACCATCCTTATGATTTTTTTTCCCACGCTTGCCCCCATTGTTGCAGTCACTATGTCAATCCATCTCCTGGGGTCTTCCTCTTTTCCACTGCTCCCCACTTTACCCAATGTGATGTCCTTTGTTAGGGATTGGTCTTTATTGACAACACGTCCAAAGTACATATGATGAAGTCTCACCATCCTTGCTTCTAAGGGGCATTTTGGGCATACTTCTTCCAAGACAGGTTGGTTTATCCATTCTTTTACTTTCAGCATTCTTCTTCAGCACCAAAATTCAAATCCTTCAATTCTTCTCTGGTCTTCCCTATTCAATGTACACAAGTGAAAATGCCATGGCTTGTGTTAAGCACACCTTAGTCCTCAGAGTGATGTCCTTGTCCTTCAATACATTAAAAAGGTCTTGTGCTACAGATTTGCTCAAGTACCAAATGTCATTTCATTCTTTGACTGTTGCTTTCATGAGCATCGATTGTGGAGTCAAACAAAATAAAATTCTTGACCAAGTCCATCGTTTCTCTATATACAACAATGTTGCCTATTGACCTCTTCATTTTTATCAGTATACACAAAAGTAGATGAAAATTGTGCATTGCATTTAATCTTATTTATGGGCTTGTTAGATTGACCCCAGGGTTCAAAACTCTGGAAACGCAATAAGCTACAATATCTGTCTTCTGCTTTGCACTCCTTGGACAAGACACCTAGTTTTCTTCCCTGGAGGTCACCAACGTTATGTACTTTTTTTGTGTCGTCTCCCAAGGAGAACATTTGCATGCCATTTTAGTTGGAAGAGAATACACTTTTATCAAAGAAAAATGTAGGATTATAAGGGTTGGTTTTTTTTTTTTTTAAAGTTTGGTTGATTTGGCTAAGAAAAGTCAGAACCACAGTGATTTAATATGGCTCTTTAAGTATTATCCTTTTTTGTGATACATCACAAATTCTAGTCTCTAGGCTCATGATGTGTGGTAGTTACATAATCTGGTGCCCATATGAGGATGAAAAGGGGAAGGGTGTAGTCTAGGCTGTCAATCAGGATATATAGCCAATGAGGCCTCTGTGTGGGCATGGCCTTGCCAGAGGATTCTGGGAATTCCTGTTCTTCCTCCTAGGAGGTGGGAAACACTTCTCTCTCTTGAGTTACTCCCTTGGAGACTCACTACCGAGAAGACTCACTCCCTGAGAGATGCTCTACTGACAAGAAACATGACACTATGCTCATAGACCCCATGCCCTGGAAAATGGAGGAGTCATGTGGAGATCCCTGCCAGTGCCGAGATGTTTACAATGCCACTGGATCCAAAGATTTTCTATTCACTGGCCTTGCTTGTGCTTTGTGAGTGGCAAGAAGACTATCGATTGGTATCAGAAGAACCTATTGGCTGGGACTGAACTGGGTTGGGGTGTTTTCTTAATGTACATTTACCCTTTGTGTAAAACTCTCTCTTATACACATATGAGTTTCTATGGATTTGTTTCTCTAGTTTACCTGGACTAACATGTGGTGATAATCCCATTTTAGAGGGCCCGATCAGTGACAGGATTAAGGCGTAATACATTCTGAATCTCTGCCTTAGGAGAAGAGTGATGCAAGTCTTCACTTCTTGTTTTCGTGAGGATATAGTCTGCTGAAAGGCAAAACCTACAGTGGCATGGAAGATTGAACAGGAACACAGAGAAAAATCTCAGGATCATAGAGGAGGGCGTGTCACCAGTGAAGTGTGTTCGAGATCTCTGTCTGAATGGTAGAGATTGAGACCAGAGGCTGTGGCCTGGAGACCATGGGGCAGAGCATAGGAGTCAGGCTGAAACCAGAGCATGAGGCAAGGAGACCGGGGCAGGGCCAGTGAATGATTTATTGTGTTTCTTCTAGCCAAAGTCTGTAACTCCCTCTAAACAACCTTTTCCTGGCATGGGTCTAATCAGGTGAGGAAAGATACTCATAGGACTTGTCTCTGTGTAATCCTGTGAAGATGATTTCCTGGAATGTCATTCTGCTACATATGCAATGATCCCTGTGAGAAGCAGCAAGAGGGATTTCATTACTAGGAAGACACATGAGTGGAAGATGTCCTTTGCACATCTGTGCAGTGAACTTTGGGGTTCAGAAAGCAGCTATGATATCAGAGGATCAGCAGCAGCACCCAGGAGCCCAAGTATGGAACAGAGCGGTGGACTTCCCAACCCATGGAGCATCAAAAGCTGAAAGCCATTGTGCCGGGGACTGGACTCTTAGAACGCTGGAATTGCCGACCCATGAAAGTGGAGTTGAGTCCTTTCAGGTTGAGACTTCCAGCAGAGAAGTATGCCCCCTGGGGGCATGGCACTAGGCCAGATTAACTAGAGAAACAAATCTAAAGACACTCAGACATGTCTAAGTGGGAGCTTTATATCCAAGAGTCACTGTGTATTAAGAAAGCATGCAAGTCCAAGCCAGATCAACTCCCCAAGTCCGATATGAACCCGTAAGTTCAATACTAGTCTAAAAATTACTCTTCAGACTCATGCAGCCACGCACAATGATGCCGGATGCAGAAAGATCACAGGCTGGTGGGTGAAAAGTCTTGTGGATCCAGTGGTGATGGAAGCATCTCCGGAGCTCTGGCTACCATCAGCATGGCTCTGTGTGGCTTGTCAAACAGAGAGAAGGTGACCTGTCTCCAGGGAGAGAAAGAGGAAGTTTCCAGAATTCTCATGAGAAGGCCCAGCCCACAAAGGGTCATCATTAGGCTGTGACTTTATTGATAGGATAGACTCCACCCCTATACTCATCAAATTGACATGAAATTATGTAACTACCATGGGCATTTATTAGCAGACCTGGAAGAACTTTTAATATGTTTTGATTCCTATCCTAAGCTGTTCTCACTGATATTAAAACTTATTTACTTCCTTAATAAACTCTCTCCCCCCACCCTTAATAAGCTCTTTAATCGCGCATTTTGTCTGTGAGTTCTTTGTAACCATTGTAAGGGCTGTTAGAATCCAGAGGGGGAAAAAAACAGAGAATACTAAACAACAGCACTTTGTTAGTCTGGGTAGACCAAAGAAACAAATTCATAAACACACATATGTATATAAGGGAGAGGTTTATATACAAGAGGAATGGAACACTGAGAAAACATCCCAACCCAATCCAGTCCAAGCCCACAAGTCTGATATTGGTCCATATGTCTGACACCAGTCTATAAAGTCTTCTTCAGATTCACAAGGCACATGCAATGATGCCAGGACAATCACCAGCCAGTGGGTGCAGAGTCTTGTGTATCCATGGTGGTAGAAGCATTTCAGTGCTGGCAGGGGCCTCTCTGTAGCTTTTCAAGCATTTCAGCCCTTGCAGGAGTCTTTTCTAGCTTCAGAGGTCTGGTTCCATCAGGGTAATTTCTCCTTTGGCCCCTCCAAATTTCCAGGACTCAGGTCTATCAGTATGCTGCCATGTTGTCTTATCAGTAGCATATCTCCAAAGGACTGAACTGTAAGTCTCTCACACCCATGGGGGAAATATCACAAGATTTCCCAGAATTCTCAGGAGAAAGCCATGCCCACACAGAGGTCTCATTGGCTATCTCCAGATTGACAGTCTAGACTCCACCCCTACAAGCCCAATCCTGAAATTGACACGAGTACAGGACTGCCACAACAACTCCATCATGAGACAGAAGAGAGGAACTGCCCTGAGACTTTGGGAGTATGGGACAGAGCAGTGCGTGAATTTCAGGCCCACAGAGGCAGAAGTCATGGGCCTGTGCAGCTGAGAGGTTGCTGACCAAGGAGGGGCATTGCTTGGATCAATGACTGTGTTCTTAAGGTGTTCTACTCTGGGCTTCTAGGAACTTGCTAACTTCTCTAACAAATCTCCCTCTATCGTGGTGGCAACGGTGTTTCATGCTGGGCTGCTAACCTCACTCTTGGCAGGGCAAAACCACCAACCGCTCTGCAGGAGAAAGACAAGGCTTTCCACTCCTGCAATGAGTCCCAGTCGCAGAAATCCACAGAGGCAATTAGGTGGACCCTGTCCTATAGGCTCTCTATGAGTTGGCATTGACTCAATGGCATGAGGGTTTTTTTTGGTTGTTCTTTTTATTTTGAGAATTGTGACTATTGTCAATGAATTTGGTGTAACTATGACAACATGGAAGTAGAGGACTTTGGGAAGACTGGCACCTTCCTTCCTTTTTGGCACCTTGCCCTCCTTTCCTTTCTTATCCAATGTTTTACTCCTAATACTGTCTACAATATTTGTTTACTTACTAATGTTTTGAGGACTGTGTAGTGGTTATGTATTTGTGATGTCAATTTCATGATTGGGAGGTAGGGGTGGAGGCTAGCCTGTTAATCTGGAGATAGCCAATGGGGCCTCTACGTGGGCATGGCTTTCTCCTGATACTTCTGGGACATCTCGAGATATTTCCCAATTGAAGAAGAGAAACTTGACTTTCAGTCTCTTGGAGTCGGTCTATTGACAAGAAAAGATGACAGCATGCTGATCTATCCTGATTCCTGGAGAATGGAGTAGCTGGAGGAGAAGCCACATGGACTTGCCCTGATGGAACCAGACCTCTGGGGCTGGAGAAGCCACATGGAGACTCCTGCCAATGCTGAGCTGCTTCTACTACCAATGGATACTGCTGATGGACCCTGATCCCTGGAAATGAGGAGCCATAGGGAGACCCTGCCAGTGCCAGGACACCTCTATGTGCTTCGTGAGTCAGAAGGAGACTTTATAGACTGGTATCTAACATATGGGCTAATATCAGACTTATGACTTTGGACTGGACTGGGTTGGGATGCTTTCTCAATGTTCCATAAACCTTTCTGGTATATAAACCTTTCCTTTATATCCATATGTGTGTCTATGAATTTGTTTCCCTAGTCTACTCTACCCGGACTAACACAGACTGTATATTCTCAAAGAGACTATGGTTTAAAATAAGATGAGCACAATATGGTCATAAGTACAGTTTTGTATGACCCTGGAGCTAAAACTGGCTTTATACTTTTAAAGATTCATTTAAAAAATTTTCGAAGCACAGAAAATATGCAATGGAGACTTTGAGTGGCTTACAAAACCAAGTATTTACTATCTGGCCCTTTACAGAAAAGTTAGTGACCCCTTTGCAAACAAAGTCCTGCAAAGTAAGTTATGTGCATTCCAAGGGGTGCATTGTAATTGTGATGATTTTGCAGCTAGGGTCTATGTGTCTTATGGAGTAAATACTGGAATGTAACTGAAGTGTAACTTACAAGTAATTCAATGTATGTGTATTTATTTATGTTTGAATATAGGAGGATCTCTAGAAATTTTTAATAATGAGATTCATGATAAAAATCGAGCAGACTATTGCCTGATCATTACTCATAAAAGTAATGAGAACAGAAAATACATTCTCCTCTTTTATATTTCCATATTCTAGTACATAGTCAGTCTATATTTAAAATAATTGATGGTAGTAAACTACTGTAGTTGAGAACATAATCTTATATTCCAAGCACTAAGCTCGTGGTAGGTCCTGGTAGCACGGTCGGGTGAGCATGGGCTCATAACTACAACGTGGGTATTTCAAGCCCACTTCAAGAGAAAGATGAGGCTGTCTGACTCTTTAAAGATCACCAGGCCAGGAAACCCCAAGGAGCAATTCTACTCTGCCCTCTAGGGTCATAGTGAGTGAAAACCACACTCAAAGACACTGAGTGGGTTCTTCCCTTAGCATTCTCTTCAGGTTCCACAGCTGTCTTTTGAATGAGGTCCTAGCACCCTTGTTTTAGGTAGGTAGCAACTGAAGCTGAGAGGTGAAACAAATCTTCCTGAAGATCACATTGCTAATGGAAGTGGAACGCTGGATTCAGATGCTAATCTGGTTCCAAAGCCAACATTTTAAAGCATGGCTGACTTGTCTTCAATTCCATTCTTTTAAAAACTTTGTGCAACTGGGCGGCAGACTGCACAATTTTAAACTCCTTAGGATTAGGGGGGGCTTGGGTTTTATTTTTTATTTTTTTGAGTTTTCACAGTATATTTTGAATTAGAAAGCTGTGAAAGTCAAAAATACATTCTGAACATGAGAAAACAATTTCCTCTTTCTCTTTTTCAAAGGCCTGGTTGTATCCCAAACCAGTTTGACTTACTATGGCAGTCAAAACGTCAAAGCATGCTTTGTTTAAAAGCATGAAAACGTTCCCAATCCGTATTGTGAATGCAATGAATATTGTTGCTTGTTGTCTAGCTGGAGCCCCTTATGTGTTGAATGATGAAGCTATCTTTACCAAGATGACTTCAAATTATTAGTACAGTTTCCCACAACAGTAAATGGAAATTAAGAAGAGGCATATATAATTTCTGGTAGGACAAGCCGACCATCAAGAGTTTGTGGTGAGTTCTTGGAATCAGAATCAGGACATGGGAATTTCAATATGAGTCTACCGCTTAACTGGTAAAACATTTTAACTCTGAGCTCAAATTCTGACCTACAAAATGGGACTAATAGTAATATTTACCACCGAGGTGGTTGTGAAGATTAAATACAAGTGAAAATACAGTGACTTGCATACTAAAGTCTGTAAAATATTGTCCCTTTTTTAGCATGTCTGCTTTTTTTTGTTTGTTTTTTTGGCATCACTGCCCTCTGGTGGTGGAAGTAGGAGGCCCAGCCTTTGCTCCTGTGGAGCCGCTGCTGGAATTGAACCTCCAACCCAGTGGGCTGCAGTTCCGCGCACAACCACTACACCACAGGGGCTCAGCCGTGTGTGTGCTTTTTTAAAAAGAGAGAGCACACACCAAGTTGTATTGGGGGAGGAAGTATTTCTGAGGGCAGGTAAAAGAGAGATGACACAGAGGAGTGGGGGAGAGAGATCGTGGGGACAAGGGATACAGGTGTGCACTAACTTCAGTCCCAGGAAGAGATAGCGAGCAGCCAGGTCTCCAAAGAGGAGGAATGGAATAGACGGAACTGGAGTCCGAATCTTGGACTGGGGCAGCTCAGGAGCTTCTCAACAGTGACCACTCCTGACCCTGGGTGGGTTGGGAGAGGGCTTACAGAAATAAGTCCTCTCACACTCAAGGGCTCCCTAAATTCAAAGTCTCTTCACCTGAGGCGAAGGAAGAGACAGGAAGAATAGCATGCTCCTCCCCTTGTGTAACTATATGTTTTTTGGTGTAAATCGTAAGATGGTTTTGACTAGCCCTATAATGTATCTTGCTTAACAAACCACTTTGCTAACTATTCAAAGGAAATATCATTCTGGCATAGGAAGGAGTAAAAATGCAGGTCTAAATTTGGCATTCTATTTCCAGGCTTCTTAAAAACCCCAGTTTACTTGATCTCTGGCGAAAGCACACATGACTACTATCTGCAATGCAGATAGAAAAAGAAGAATTAGCATCGCCTTTTGCCAAGAGAGTGAAGCGTGGCGGAGCACGATGCTTCGTTACATCTATCAACATGAGACTTAAATTGGAAGTCAGTAATTATAGTTGTGACTCCTGCTTAGCAGTCTTAAACTTTAACAAATCCCTCGAGATCCTTTTTTTGGAAGTAGAGCTCTTTACGCTGGCTTTGTATTACATTATGAAATAAAACCCAAAGCATTCTGCACATTTTACTTCAAATGACGCTTTTACATACAGAGTTCTCCAGGCCTTACATGAACTCTAAAATGAAAACTTTCAGTGTGAAAATCAACCACATTGGTCAAAGTAGTACCTCGTTTAGAATGTTTGCCACGGACCCTTGATGGTCTTGCTTCCCCACAAGGACACTGTGGCTTTACATCCCAAAGTCCTTGTACAGTAAAAACCAGGTCATAGATTTTCTCTGATCGTCTGCCTCCTCCAGTCTTAGAGAATTTATTTAGGAATTCCCAACACATGGACTCTATTTACTGACCCTTGAAAATATTTATAGAGCTCCCTTTCTTCTAAACAGATGTATCAATTATGGCCTGGTGATCCTTTCAGCAACGAATTCTGTCCTGCCTTGAGATGAATTTTCTCTTTGGACTTGACCATTATTTTAACATATCATTGCTGTTTAATTTTGCCGGAGCCTGTCTTGTTTTTTCAAATGGTTTTTCAGGATTCTTAAAGGGCAAGCCCACCTGCTTACGTCTGGAATCCCACAGAATGAAGAATGTCCAACAATCACCACCTTTTGGTGTCAGGCCTGAGTTTCAAGCTCAGCTTTTTCACTGCTTTTGAGATGATAGCCAATTTAATTCCCAGAGATAAGCTTGGTTCTGTATCTGTAGAATGGGAAAGACGCTAGTGCTCTGGATGGTTACACAGGAGCCCTGGAGGCACAGTGGGTTGTGTGTTAGGGAGGGAATGGCAATGTTAGCAGTTGAAAACTGCCAGCCACTTCATAGGAGAGAGATGAGGATTTCTACTTCCTTAAAGAATTACAGTATCAAAAAAAAAAAGGAAAAATAATAAATGTATGAGAATTTAAAAAAAGAATCACAGTATCAGGTATCAAAGAACTAAAAAAAGATCATGTCATTGTGAATGAAGGGGAGTGTGGAGTGGAGACCCAAAGTCCATCTGGACAGACAGAGGAGATGAGCCAGTCAGGGTGCAGTATAACACACACACATATCTTTACAACTTTCCTCTAGTTCTTTAAATGCTTTCTCTCCATCCCCTCCACTCCATCCCCACTATCATGATCCCAATTCTACCTTACAAATCCGGCTAGACCAGAGGATGTACAATGCTACAGATAAGAACTGGAAACACAGAGAATCCAGGACAGATAAATGCCTCAGGACCAATAGTGAGAGTAAAGCTACCAGGAGGGTATGAGGAAGGTGGGCGAGAAAAATGGGGAACCAATTACAATGATCTACATATAACCCCCTCCCTGGGGGATGGACAACAGAAAAGTGGGCGAAGGGACACATTGGACAGTGTGAGACGTGGACAAATGATAATAATCTACAAATTAGGAAGGGCTCTTGAGGGAGTGGGTGGGAAGGGGAAAAATGAGGAGCTGACACTCAGGGCTCCAGTAGACAGAAAATGAGAACGGTGATGGCAGCACATGTACAAATGTGCTTGACACAACGAATGGATTGCGATGAGTTGGATGAACCCCAATAAAATGGTTTATAGGGAAAAAAAAGTATTACAGTCTCATAAGCCTACAGAGACAGTTCCACTCTGTTCCGAGAGCTGAAATCAACTCCAGGGCAGAGAGTTTGGTTTTGCGTTTCTATGGTTATAAGGACTAGATTCACTGCTGTCTGGTAGGCCCCGCTGCAGGCTTCCCCCTCTTCTGGCTACCATCCATGAGAACTACTCTGTGAGCGGCACTGCCTGGATTGTGCAGGACACACCCCCTGGGACTGCACCAAATTAGATCCCCCCCCACTCCTCTATGTGCAGTTGCTCTCATGTAGGTTCTACTCCAGCCAATCCCATGTGTGTCAAATGCGTGCGCACAGGGTTTCCAACGGCTGTAGTCCTTGAGAAGTAAACCTTTCTTCTGATGTGCCTCGAGCTGAGTTCACAACCATTGACACCATCCAGGGACAGCACAGTTATTCTTGTTACCACTGAGTGCCTGCCCTTTCTCCTGGTTCCTAACATGGAAAGATGGCATGACCATCAGGAACAAAGCTGAACAGAGTACAGATTGTTGTACTACCTTTGGTTTAGGTTTCAAGGATTTACACAGACTTTAATTTTCTCCTTGAAAGGGGGTGGGGTGAGGTTGTCAGCTTTTTTTGTGTGTGTGAAGCCATAACTGCTAATGTCTCACTAAGTTTAAATAACCAGGTCAAATCTCTCTTTGGCCAAGCTGCGCTCAAGGTAGTAGCATAAAACAGAGCTCCAGAAATTGAAGGCCAATTTAAATGTTTCAACAAGCTGTTGAAGCCCTGGAAGCCCTCCCTTGTCTATGCCAAGATATTTGGAAGAAGCTACCTGGTCAACTGCTAAGAAGAGATCCATATTTGTTTCCAGGTCAACAAGAGGTGACCCCATAGAATTCTCAAACTGAAGAACGGTATCACATGCAAGTACAATTTTGCCAGTGGGCATCCAACAGCAGTCACAGCAAAACACTGATAGGGTGCTGCCAGAGGTTTAGGCCAGATTCAGAAGAGGGTGTGAGATATCATTACTGATGTCAGATGGACCTTGGCTCAAAGCAGAGAATACTAAAATGATGTTCACTTGTGATTTATTGTCTGTGCCAAGGGAATTGACTGTATGGATCATAACCAACCCTGGGTAGTCTTGAGAAGAAAGAACATTCTAGAACACTTGATTGTGCTCATGGGGAACAGGAGTGCAGACCAAGAGGCACTGGTGCAACAAAACAAGGGTATACAGCATGGTTTCAAATCAAGAAGCATGTGAATCAGGGTGGTATCCCCTCATCATGTTTATCCAATCTGTGTGCTGAGCAAACAGAAAAGCTGGATTACCTGAAGATGTGCTATCAGGATTGGAGGGAGGTTTATTGAGAATCTGTGATATGCAGATGGCACACTTTTGGTTGCTGAAAGTGAGAAGGACTTGAAGAACTTGCTGATAAGAGCCAGGATTTCAGCCTTCAGTATGGATTTACAGCTCAATGTAAAGAAGGGCAAAGCCCTCACACTGGGTCATCAAGCTAAGTGGAGAAAAGATGGACGTTGTCAAGGACTCTAGCTAGCTTGTGTCCTTAATCATTGTTCATGAGAGCAGCAGTGAAGAGATCAAATGAAACATTGCGCTGGGTAAATCTGCCGCACAAGATCTGTTTAAAATGCTGAAGGGCAAGGTAGTCATTTGGGAAACGTGGGTGTGCCTGACCCAAGCCATGGCATTTCCAATGACCTCACCTGCATGTGAAAGTTGGACATTGATTAAAGAAGAATCCATACATTTGAACTATGATGTTGGTGGAGAATATTGAAAGAACTATAGCCTTCCAAAAGATCCACCCGATGATCCGTCTTGGGAGAAGTACAGCCAGAAGCCACCTTAGTAGCAAGGATGGAAAAACTTTGTCTCATGTACTTTGGGCTTGTTATCAGGAGAGACTAGAGTCTGTAAAAGGATATCTTTTAACTTGCTTAAATGGAGAGGCAGCAGAAAAGAGGAAGATCTTCAACAAGATGAATGGACACAGTGGCTGCGACAGTGGGCTCACGCCTAATGATCATTGTGAAGATGGTGCAGGGATGGGCGATATATAGTTCTGTTGTACATAGCGGCATTATGAGTCAGATCCAAATTGATGGCACCTGACCACAGTCTCTGTTTCACATGGTCACAGATGAGGGAGTGGAAAAACAGCATCAACAGCATAAAAAGACAGCTGACCAAGATCCTCAGATCCCGGGTATTCTTTGCTCTAGTCTGTCCCCAATGCATTGGAGGGGGTTATATCAGCCTGTGCAACTG
The DNA here is from genome assembly GCA_004026705.1 of Nesogale talazaci. NCBI lineage: Eukaryota > Metazoa > Chordata > Mammalia > Afrosoricida > Tenrecidae > Nesogale > Nesogale talazaci. The sequence goes on along the minus strand of PVJH01000289.1, from coordinate 40,218 downwards.
AGGAAAAGTCTACAGAGGCTTCCAATGAGGTTTGGGTGCTTTCAGCTCTGTTGGAATGTGATAGAAGTGCTCAGATTTTCTATCCAACATGTAAACTTAGCAATTGATTTATTTCATAGCAGCAAGACGGAATCTAATTTGAATGGAATGCAGGCAGGGCATGTAAGGCTTGTTGAGTGCAGCATTTGAAACTCCAGGTAGATTTTAAATAAGCAACAAGGATATGGTATGTACTGACTTGAACTCCCAACGCAGGCAGCAGCCCTGTCTTAGCTTCATTGAAGAAGAGGTGGCCTTGAATAACTACTCAAGGTTGCAGAGTTAGGGAGCTTGGTGGAGGTGGCAGAGGGGTTGAATAATATTAGATTAAATGTCACTTCAAGCTATTCAAACTTGCAAGCTATTCAAACTCTATCACGTTATTAGGTAGTTGCGAGGATCGCTGGGTGGTACACATGGTTAAGTACACATGGCTCCAGAGTTGGTAGTCTGAATCCACTTAGAGATGCCTCAGAAGAAAGACCCGGTGGTTTGCTTTTGAAAAGTCACAGCAGTGACAATCTCTTGCAGCACAGTCCTGCTCTGTACACATTGGAGGGTCATGAGTTAGAATAGACTGGAGGTCAGGTGGCTGATATTCAATTATAGGAACAGTACCTGGTAGATAGTACGGTATGATCATAGAGTTGAAGGCACTTTCAGAGAGGATCTGGCCCAGCTCTCTGGTGTGACAAGACAATGCTTAAATCATCCAGGAGCGATGTCGCCGACATCTCGAGGACTGATTAAGGATAAAGGAGGCACCACATTCTTTTGGAACTGAAAAAGTACCAGTAGTGCCCAAGCTACAACTCAGATGATGAATTTTCGATGCTTTCATTCAAGCCACCAGGACCATAGCCTTGAGAGGTGGTGCCATGCTGATGGATGACAAAGGGAAAGCTCAACTCCCCTCTCCTTTGACACACCTTCTGTTAGTAGAGAAACAGGGAGGTTTTTCTACTAGCCAACAATAGTTTCATCTATTAGCTGCTGAGTTCTGCGATAGGAATGGAGGATGAAGGTAAGTCCAAAAGTGTTACTACAAAACCATAGCAACCTTCATTAATCAAGCATATCAAACTGTGAAGAGGTTGCTTCTCAATATGTCTTCCCTGTAGGTCTGTATACCTCTGATGGCAGTGTTTCTATAGTTTTAACTTTTCTCTAAAAGAATTCTGGCTTATTAGTTTTAGATCACATCCTTGAGGAACTCAACCAGTGTTCCTTCTAAATATCCTTTGAGTTTGAGGCAAAAAGAAACTGAAGGGGCACTATCAGAGCTGTAAGGGGGATGGGGTATGCTTCTTGAAGAAAGTAGTACACTGTTGTGATGGGGGTGAAATTCTTGGTGCTACTTTCCTGGTCTTTTTACCACTGAAATGATTTCTCAAAACTTTTTCCTAAAAAGGTTCCGTGCTGCCTTCTAGAAAACCTATCAAGATTGTCCCTTTGAAATCTGAAAACAACACCACCATAAACTCTGGAACTAATGGTTCTGCCTTGGTTTCTACTTGACCAACAGATCCTTTCAACAGCCATCTTTTTTTTCCCAGATATCTTTTTTATGAGAACTTGCTCTCTTGATAGTGTTGGTAGATCCAAGACTTGTTCCCAGGGATGATTCATTCCATAAATTCCACCAGATGTGGTCTTAATTAAAAGATGGAAAGATCAGCATTTGAGCTAGATGACTTTCACACAATACTTTAGGTCCTCGTCAAGTCAAAAGCTTGCCCAAACTAAGATGTTTACTTAAAAATTAAGATGCAGAACCATGGAAGATCCCAATTTCAGTAGTTATTGCATTAATGGTAAGAGCTTCCATCTTCAACCACAGTTTCTTCATTTGCCAGATTTGGCAATCTTCCCTCTCTTGGCTCATCTTTCAAGTCTTCCCAATCTTTCTTAAAATGCTTGAGCCATCTGAAAACTCTGATTTTATGTAGGACAGCATTCCTGTCAAGTTTTTGCAAAGCTTCAATGATTTAGGAAGATGTCCATTTGAGTTTTGGTAAAAATTTGATAAGTATCCAGGACTTCAAAATCATTTTCCCTCCTCATGGCACAAAGAGTATCCATGAAGACATTAGAAGGAGATGAAGAGATGTGGATTACTGAGAGCATTTGTGTGCAGTCACCTGCTGACTTTGGAGACATGCTCAAGCACATCTTGTTGAGATTAAATCTGTGAATATATGAACTAGGAGTTCTGTGGTGTAGTGGATTACACATTGGACTGCTAGCTATCATATTCAAACCCTCCAGTCACTCCCCAAGGGAAAGATGAGGCAGTCTAATCCTATAAAAGTTTACAGTCTCAGAGACCAACAAGGAACAGTTCCCCTCTGTCCTATGGGGTCCTTATGAATTGAAATGACCTCCATACTTGGAGCAACAGTGGGCTTGTTTATTTTAAATAGATGTATCAATAGTGTTTTACTAACCTACCACATAAATCTGCTTGCAGTCTAGTGGGAGAGGAGCAGATTAGAAAATAGGTACTATTTGCTAGGCAAGCAATACTCTTGTCTGTAAAATTTTGATAGATTCCGCTAATTTTGCTCATGAGATGTAAATAAAGTGTTTAAGCTTTTAGAAATACTTTTTATCTTTCAGATTTCTGGGCTTTCAACACTATTTAGTTTCTGTAGGCTTCAAACACTTATTTGGAAATCAAAAAGTTTCTGTTCTCCTTGCATTCCTTTAACGATGATTCTTATTGCCTCTTTGAAGAGAGGGAATAGCATGAGCAAGAATAGAAGAAAAGTGTCAAAATGCCACATCTCTTATACAATATAAAATATACACAGACACTAACAAAATGATTAACTCCGGGATTGAACTAGTAATCTCTATGCAAAATTGTTTCTTTGGTGAATTTGCAAATTTTCAACAGCAACTTCTGTAAAATCATCGCAGATGCTCACTTCATGCCTATCTGCACACCTCATAGTTACCCTACATGTGTATATAATTGCAGTTCTCCAAAATAATCATCACGGAGCTCTAGTGTCGCAGTGGTTAACACATTCAGCCGCTAAACAAAAAGTTAGCAGTTCAAACCATCAGCACGCATTACGTGGTAATACGATGTGGCAGTCTGCCTCTGGAAAGATTACGGCCTTGGAAACTCTATGGGACAGACCTGTCTCCTGCTCTCTCATAAAGTTGTGAAAATCATTGGTTTGGTTTGTTTTTTTCTTTCTTTCATGTTGATGATAATGATGCAGAAAGGTCCTAAAGAGAGTCCCTGATGATGTTTCATAACATGCTTCTTCTTGCGTGGGTATGTTTAATGGTGAATGGGATGGATGATGATGAAGAGAGCTTTGGTGACCAATGGGGACAAAGTCTGTTGCCTGAGGGGCATGGAAAATTAGCCATTGAGGAAAGAAGTGTTTCCTATGAGCCTCATTGTAATTACATATTGCTTAGTCTAAGAATCTACCCAAGTATTAACCAAAATAGCATCTGCCTTCTGAAACTTGCATTTAGAATACATGCATATGTAATGACAGAGTGTGTTGGTAGCCAACTATCAGTCCAATGGGATGCCTTGCATCAGGTAGCCCCTCTCTTCACAATGGCTTTGAATGGAGCATGCTGAGCTGATTATTCCTGTCCCTCTATGCCAGTGGTTTTCAACCTGTGGGTGGAGACCCCTTGGGGGGGTGTCAAATGACCCTTTCACATGAGTCACCCAATTCATAATAGTAGCCAAATTATAGTTATGACATAACAATGAAAATAATTTTATGCTTGGGGAGGGGGTCACCACAACATGAGGAACTGTGTTAAGGCGTCGCGGCATGAGGAAGACTGAGAACCACTGTGCTAGGCAGTTCGAACTGCCAATCTTGTGGTTAGTGCTGAGATGCCTAACTTACTGTCCCATCAGGGCATAGTGATTTGCAAATCCACCCAAATTGGATGGTCAATTTTGCCATCCTGCTAGGCTGACATAGAGGGGTACTGATTACACACGATTATACACCATTTTAACTTAGCATCCCAGTGCTGAGAACCTTCTTGGACCTAGAGAGGACTCTTAACACCAAAGACAGAGAGATAGTGAGGAGGCTTGTCAGCTCACGAGGAGAGACGATGGTGGTGGCTTGTTGCGCACCACCCCACCCCCCACCCCCCAAGAGAAAACTTGGGGTCTCCCTGCTGCAGACTGGAGTGTGCCTTGTGCAGCACCATGGCAGGCAAAAGTCACATGGGCCCTTGGGCAGTGGACCTGGGTAGCCAGGCAGCAAGAGAAAGAACCACAGAGGCTGGTTAGTGACTGGTAGCCAGCAGCAGAGGCCTCGACGGGCCAGTAACAGAAGCTCAGAAGATTATGTGCAGAGACCTTTCCATGGGGGAGGCAAGGTCCAGAGAAGGGAAGCTGCTGTCCAGAAGCCTCGGGAGCCAGGCTGTCAAACCCTTCCTTAGATGCTCCGGTAGCATGGGGATAGCCAGAGGCAATAGTGACAGGAAAAAAGCCTCTTGTCCTGAACCCAGTGTGCCTACCCGAGGACATAAGACTGAACATGAGTCATGTGAACAGAAAATGGTTCCCCTTTGAGAAAGTCAATGTAATTGTTTACTGCTTGTTTTCTATGAATAATAATGAGACCCTTTCCTTTGCCAACACAGTGGAAGTATCTTTCTGTGTTCTTCTGGACCACAGATGAACGCCCTACTCATGGAATGAGTGACAGTAGAGGGACTGTATGTTAGTCCGGGTAGACTAGAGAAAGAAATCCATAGACACTCATATGTGTATAAGGAAGAGGTTTATATACAAGAACAATTGAACATGGAGAAAACATCCTAGCCCAGTCCAGTCCAGTCCAAGGTCATAAGTTCGATATTAGCCCCTGTGTCCAATACCAATCTATAAAGTCTTCTTCACATTCATGAGGCACATGCAATGGCGCCAGGACAATCACTGGCCAGTGAGTGCAGAGTTTTGCGTCACCAGTGCTGGTAGACACATTTCAACACTGGCAGGGGCCTCTCTGTGGCATTTCAAGCCTTTCAGAACTATGTGACTTTTCTGGCTTCAGAGGTCTGGTTCCATCAGGGTAAGACTATATAGCTTCTCCTTCGGAATGTCTCACAGGGAGTCAGCCTTGTGTTTTGTCAGTAGAGCATCTCCAAGGCACTGAGTGAGATAGTATGTCTGCCTCCAAGACGGAATTACCACGTTTCCCAGAATTCTCAGGAGAAGAATGAGACCTCATGCCCACACAGAGGTCTCATTGGCTATCTCCATATTGACAGGCTAGACTCCACCCCTACCCTCTGAACTCTCAAATTGACACCAGATTAGGTGAGTGCCACAGGCTGTGTGCCCCACTCTACCCAACTCGGCTGCCTGGAAGTTTGAGAGGCAGCCTGTTGCAGGGGCAAAGCAGACAAGCAGACAGGCATCCATGAGCTGATCTAACCAACTGCCATCAAGTGACTTCTGACTCCTAGCTGCCCAACAGGCTATGATCTGTGTGGGAGCAGAAAGCCTCCTCTGTCTCCCTCCGGGTGACTGTTGCAGTCACCTTGCTGATTTGGGAGTTGACAGTCCAGGGCATGACCTGCTCAATCCCCAGGGCTGAAAACCAAGTGAACCAACCCAACGCTGACATGCACGGAGTTGCCAGGAGTTGGGTCAACCGCCTTTTGTTTCTGGAGTCCACAGAAAACGATTGAAGCCAGCTTCTTGGAACTCAAGAATCTGAGTCCATGGCTCCCAGGGTCTTGAAGAGAAGGCAAAGCCAGGCCACTCTCCTTGTAGTTAGTACTGTTGTTTGCCATCGATGGAAAGAGGGAAGGAATTCGGGAATCTTTGGTGGGAAAATGAAAGGGCTGTTTGTGTGTTTGTTTTGCCTTAGGACTTTCATTCATTACCGGTTTGGTGTTTGGTATTTTAAGTGTAAAATATCTTGCCCATCCAACTTCAATCTTAAGTTTTCCTGATCTATGATGATGACATCTTCACTGCTGCTGGCACACATGTTAACAAACAGTACTGATAGTGACAAGGAACTCTCTCCTGACCCTGAACTCCTGGGCAGTAGCGCTTCTGCTGCTTCTCATGCTGCTTGGAGTCAAACACAAATTCACTCCATCCGGTAGAGTAGTTATCTGATGTTGGGGTGGGGAGGGGGGATGTGGGGAGAAACAAAGATAAAAGTTTCCCTTCAGAGTTTGAACCAAACCAAATCAAACCAAACAAGCAAAGCTTTTCCTTTCTAGATGATTCAGACTCATAATCCACTGCTGTCAGAGAGACAAAAAGAAAAGTGAATATTCCACTAACTTCTCGTTATGTCTTTCCACGTGTCTCCCCAATTCATAAGCAAGATCAGCAAGTCTACCACCAGAGAATCTAAAAGAACTAACTTCCATGTAGGTCCATGAAACACCTAACCAAGCTACTCTGGATAGTCATCAACGAGCTCAACAGCTAGCTGTGAGCCGTGTTGAGTTGACCCAAGCTCCCTTGGCTTGTAGAGAATAACAGATGGTGAGGGTGGTACGGAGCCAGGTGGTGCCTTGTTCTGTTGTGCGTGTTGTCTGTTGTACGAGTCAGGACCAACTCAACCACACCTAACAACAACAGCATCCAGCCTCTGATGCGCTGGGGGGCCCTAGGGGCCAAACCTCAGGCTGCGAATCACAAGGTCGGCAGTTCAAACCCAACAGCCACTCCATGGGATAAAAATGAATCTGTCTGCTAGGATAAAGATTTCCAGCCTCAGAAATCCTACATAGGCTTGTTATGATTTGGAATCATCTGGATGGCGGTGGGTTTGGGCTTGGTGAGCCTCATCTTCTAGGAGTTCTACTGGCATAGCCGCTACATTGCTCGCTCACTATCTGGAAGGCCAGCAGTGTGAACCCAGTGACCACTGTGCAAGAGAAAGCCATAGTGATCGGTTTCTGTACAAAGCTGTATAGCTATGGAATCCTAAGGAAGCAGTTCTTCTCTGTCTTCTAGGATCATCCTTGGCATTGTGGACTATCGGTTGGGCATTGAAGGTCAAGGTCAGCAGTTCAAAACCACCAGCCAGCCCGCCACTCCGTGGAGAAAAATGAGACTTTCTATTCCTGTAAAGGTTTACAGTCTCAGACACCCCCTGGGGCAGTGCTCGCCTGTCCCATGGGTCACTGTGAGTCTGAATTGGCATGGCAGCAGTGATGGATGAGTGTAAATCAGCTAGAAAGCAGAAGACTGACTATGTTGGTTTGGTCTTGTCCAAACTCTGAAGGAAATGCATCCAGCAGTAGTTCTCAACCTTCCTAATGCGACGACCCTTTCGTACACTTCCTTGTGTTGCGGTGAACCCCTAAACCATCCAATTATTTTCATTGTTACTTCAGCACTGTAATTTGGCTACTGTTACGAGTCAGGCGACCCCAGTGAAAGGGTCATGTGACCCCCAAGGGGTCACGACCCACAGGTTGAGAACCGCGGCAGGCCTTGTCGCTTCTGAGAAAGATGATGCCCTCTGCCACTGTCAGGCTTTGCAGCCGCCGAAACCTTAACAAGCAATGCTGCTCTGCCCTCCAGGCCCCATCGAGTCAGAGCGACACAATGGCAGTGGGGTTTGGGGTTACTTACCTAACAAATTGGGCATCCCTTAGGAGATTGTGGTCTAGTGTAAATCCTGCTGTGGGAGTGGTAAGCCATATAATCGCGCTTCACTGTCTTCGGAGGCGAGGCATCTCTGGGGGTCTCCCAGGGCCTTGATGGCATTATGTGTTGGCACTACCCAGGGACGCTTGGGAGGAAGCGTCCCACTGCCTGGCATCGAGGCGTTCCCAACCCACAGCAACCCCAGAGGAGACCAGCCCCCGTGGGGGTCTGATCTGTGAATCTGCATGGGGGTCGAGAGTGCCATCCTTCTCCCAGACAGAGAGAGACAGAAACAGAGGATGGTGATGAAGAGAGCGAACCAGAGACAGGGAGACTAAGAGGGAGGCCAGGGCTGGAAGGAGAGCTGCCCTGGAACGGTGGGACTGATGGCTCGGTATTAGCAGACAGGCTTGACTGCTCTGCAGCAGAGACCCTAGTTGGCCAGGTATTCACCGTGCTGACCGAGGCTATCATTTCCCTTTTGACGCTGGAGGGATAATGAAGGCTTTCCTGGTGCTGCGAGGCTGTGCCTTAGGAAACAGGAAATTAGACCCTTTGCCACTATGGGAGCCTTGAGTTGTTTCTGACATGTGATGGTGACATCCCCTGAGTGTGGAGGCTGCAGAGTTGCACAGTCTATGGGCTGGCCTTTCAGTCGGCAAACGCTCCGTCCTACTGGCCTGGTTCCAGCCAGGGACAACCAAGCAGGGCTCTGTATAGTCATTCCTCTGAAAACCAGCCTGAGAACCGCACAGGCTTTATTGTTTGGCAATTGGAACAGAGAGAGAGAGGGAGAGAGAGAGAGAGAACCTAGTTATAAAAAGATCGAATTTCAAGTCAGCATTACTGAGAGGAATTCAATCAGCAAATTCAGCAAATGAGGAAGCAAACCCGAAACTCACCTTTGAAGCTAATTTTGAGACCTCTAATTCATTGGAGGTTTAATATTTTCTTTTTGTCTTATTAAATCTGATGCTAAATGGTCAGCAAAGAGCCTTTGCCCATTGACTTTTTCTTTCTGTATGGATTAGATTTTTATAAATAGAGATAAGTTACTGGTTTAAATGCCTCCCATTGCTGGATCCAGAGAAACACTGTTCTTGCAAAATTTGTACTGGGAACATGGGATTCTTGTTGTAGGGAGGGTGTGCGAGCTGAGCTTTATCAGACATGGAGTGAGACGAGGAGGGGGGAGAGGGAGGAGAAGCTTGTTTCCTGAAATTGGACATTCAGTCTCATAAACCATGAGAGAAAAATAATTCTATTTTCTGTTGATTTCTGTGATATCAGTCTTAGACAAGGAGACAAAAGTCGATACAAAGGACAAGATGGTGCTCTTTCACTGGGGACAGGTACCGCCCATCTCTTAGGGGGACACTGGAGTTGGTAGCTTCCAGTACCCCTGTCTGCTATTGTGCAGCTGCCACTATTGGGACAGGCTGGTCAATCCAAGGTCCACATTTGACTTTCATGGAACCGTTTCCATTTCTTACCCAGGAATTTGAGATTTGGACGTCAGTGGCACAGAGCTGGGGAGTTTTCTGAGCCAAAGCCAAACGACAGCTTTCTAAAGAACAAGATCATGAACTTTAATTCATTTTCGAGTTTCATGAGTTACTCCAGTATTTTTCCCAGAACCTCCCACCTCATCTGTGATCAAGCTCGCCAGAGGTGAGTTCTGTTATTTGTAACCCCAACGTGGACTAAACCCCAACACACTGCCAGTGAGTTAATTCTGACATGGCAACTTTCAGGTCACAGCATGCTTGGAGTGTCGGAGGTTATACATCTTCACAGGAGCAGAAACCTCCTCTCTCTGAACCCACTTGGGTTCAAATTGCTGGCCTTGAGGTTCACAGCTCAACTCATAACCCATGACACCACCAGAGCTCAGAGAACCTGAATTATATAAACATCTTGACCCGAAGGATAGGAGGACGTGCTTGGAAATACAAATTCAAATGAAATCCACTGGAAAATTCGAGAGTTCTGCCTGCATGACACACACTGCATAGGAAGTTACAGGATTTGAACCACCCCAGTGAGAAATCTGACTAGACGGAGCTTTGGTAGCACTGTGGGGTAGTCGTTGGTTGGGCTGCTAACTGGGAGGGCAGAGACTCAATTCCACCAGCAGCTGCCCCATGGGAGGAAGATGTGACTGTCCCCAGAAAGATTTCTTGTCTTAGAAACCCTCTATAACGCTGTTATGTATTGGAGGTCCTCTCGATGGGAGTGGATTTGCTTGGTTTTGTTGCACTTTCTTAGACGTGGATGAGAAATGACTATTCAAGTTTTTTTTTTAATGCATCACCTAAATCCTCTTTATCATCAGTGTTTACAAAACCGTTCCAAAGAGTTCTTAAACATATTGTGACCTTGGGGCTTAAGTACTTTTAAATTATCCCCCCCCCCACTCCAATGATTAGTTGTACATTCTGATACCATTTGGTTTTAAGCATTCTGAGGACGGAAATGGATGTCTACTCTTCTTTTGTTGACCACTCTTCACTTCCACATGATTTTCCCAAGTGCGAGTTTCTCTTCTTCTTCTTTTTTTGTTTTTGAGTTTCTCTTCTTAAAACCCTCTCTCTCAAGAAAGCCCATCTAAGTGGCATGGCAACATTAGCCTCGGGCAAGTCTTGCATCACTTGGGAAGGGTGACAGAGACTCCTTCCCATCTTACCCATCAGGGCTGTTTGAAGAAGGAATACATGAAAGGTGAGTGTTCTACTTGAAGCACTACTTTTCATATTCGTTCGTACAAAAAAAATGGACGTGTTTTTATGTTTTAAAAGACAGCATAGAGTTATGTGAATAGTGTAATGATAACCTTGCAGGGAAAACACAACAAAAAGAAGCACAAGTATTTCTATAAGAAGACCTTAGAAGAAGTAGACCATCTCGCAGCAGCTGGGAAAGGTGAGTGGGGTGATGGATACCCCTCTGTAGCAACCAACATTTTCTCTGTTTTTTCAAACTTTCCATTGTGTGGTGTTGCCATGTCTGTGACTTCTTTTGAAATCACAGGATAGGAGAGAATAAATGAAGATAGCCAGTTCGCTTCAAGATGGAAAGATAAGAACAAAAAAGGGATGTATGTTTTTTTAGATATTGCCAAAGTTTTGTTAGATAGGATAATGGGACAGTATTTAAACTTTTGAAATTTGACCTTAAAATACTATGAGGTATTCGTTCTTATTTTCGGTTTCTCAGTGAGTGATGTGGATGTCAGCGTTTTAGGAAATGGAATGGAAATGGATGCTCTCGTTTAACTTTCATTGTTTGGAAAAAATGCCTCTGCCCCTTGGGTGAGAGCAGCTGCTTCTCTAAGAACTGCTACAGGTTTTATGTTTCAAGGTTACTTGGCAGAGTGACCCACTCTACCTCTTGTATAAGATGGAATTGGGTTGCTTGAATGACAAAGGTTCTTAAGAGAAACACCCCCCCCCCCCCCCCGCGGTTGAGAAGGAAGTGAGAACAACTTGTTAAGTAGAGGGAACCACTTACAAAGCACATCGAAAGCACAGCACATCGAAAGCACCCCTTTGCAGAAATCTAACGTGGCTATATTGCCTGGAAATATTAAATTAGGAATGTAAGAAATATTTTACAGGTATTCCATACCAAGGCTGTTATCATATATTTGGCGGGTTAAACCATCAACATCTTCTCTGACACAGAGTGCACACAGATATACCTAACAAATAGGTAGTGACTGAGAGAATACAGAAACAATGGATTCAGACCATTTAATAGGCATGATGGCTGGATGTATGATTTAGACCAGTGCTGCCCAGCGCAATTTTCTGAGATGATAGAGAATTTCTCCCTTTGCATTGCCAAGGCAGTAGCCATTAGCCATTATGGAATAACTTGAAAGGTGGCGCTGGTGCCCCTCAGAGAAATGGTTTTGTTTTGTTTCTCCCTTGAAAGCCCAAACCTCCTTATTGTGAATGGAGTGAAAGTTTACAGAGCAACTCCTCAGTTTTAAATTGGTCCACTTATCACTTTTTTTTTTTTTTGCAGCACATCCCTTCCAATTTCTTCAACACACCATCACGTATTCCACTGCTCCCATTCTGTTTCCTTTTGGATCGCTGGGTAAGTGCCACCCTAACCCAACCTGACTTGAATGATGACTCAGGGACACACACTTCAGAGTTGGAGCAGTCTCCATCAGACTGGAAAAATACAGAGTGCTCAATGAATTGGTATGTCATCCTTCTACAGCGAGCGGCTTTACGGGATCTGCTTGTTTACCATGCCAATTTGGGACATGTCTTGCTGAAGCAACTGCAGAACTACGCCTTTAGTTTGAGCTTAAATACCCCTGTGGCTCATGATTTCTGTGTTGCCCAATGCCAATGGAGATCGCCAGGCTACATTTGAGGAGCACCTTGGTGGTGGAGCACCTTGGTATGCGTTGGCCTGCCTGTGAGTCACATGGTCGGCAGTTCGAAACCACCTGTAGCTCCTCAAGAGAAAGATGGACCTTACTACTCCTATAAACAGTGACAGCCTCAGAAATCCACAGTGGGGTCACTGAGTCAGCATCGACACGATGGCAGTGAGTTTTGTTTGATTTTGCTAAACTTGGCAGATCAGGTGATCCAGAGGAAGGCTAAGTGAAAGTTGCAAGACAGCTATGCAATCTAGCATTCTGGAACCAATGCTTAATACTCTCCCCCAGTTTTCATTAGGGCGAAATTAAGGAGGAAGCTGGAGGAACTGAGCACATAATTAGTATTCTAGAACGGCATCTTTGCTTTGACTTTGATTTTACACTACAACTCCTTGAATCTCTTGAAATCCTCGGAAATCTCTCACTGAGCATGGGGCTTGTGGTCAGATGACCCAAATAGAGATGAACACCCCAAACCCACTCTGGTTCTCACACTGATAATAGATTTGATGGTAATTCTTTATTTCTAAAGCTTGTTCTCTCCTGCTCTTTTCAATAACTGTGTTAGTTCATGTAGGCTAGAGAAACAAATTCACAGATACTCATATGGATATAAGGATAAGGTTTATATATACAAGGAATGGATTATTGAGAAAGCATCCCAACTCAGTCCAATTCAAAGTCATAAGTCCGATATTAGCCCATATGCCCAACACCAGTCTATAAAGTCTCCTTCCAACTCACAAAGTCATAGGCCAGTGGGTGCAAAGTCCTGGCACTGGTAGGAGTCTCCCCATGGCTCCTCCCTTCCAGGGCTCAAGGTTCATCAACAGCATCCAGTGGTGGTAGAAGCAACTCAGCGTTGGCAGGGGTCTCCATGTGGCTTCTCCAGCTTCAGAGGTCTGGTTCCAGCAGGGTAAGGCCGTGTGGCTTCTCCTCTGGCTCCTTTGGCTCCCTGGACCCTGCCATCTTGTCTTGTCCATAATTCATCGTCTCTGAGACTAATTCCCAACAACTGGTGAGGTAGCTTCTCATCTCCATGAGAGAAATACTGCGAGATTTCCCAGAAGTCTCAGGAGAAAGCCTGCCCACACGGAGGCCTCATTGGCTACTCAATGGCTATCTCCAGATTAACAGGCTAGACTCCACCCCTACATCTCAATCATAAATTGACATATTGAATACATGACTACCACAATAACCATGTCAGTTAGAAGTGAAACTATTATGGTCTCTATCTTACATCCATGGCCCTGATAGATTACAGGATTAGTTCAGTTCATGTGCCTCGTAGTGAGCCTACTGGAAATGAAGGATTTGTTCATGATGTGGTGTGTGGTTTTTTTTTTTTCTCTTTGCTCGCTGACCTTTACTTAAGTACCTAGAACACACATAAAGCCTGGGAAGCTGCCTTCGTATTTACAGCACAAATTAAGAAAGTTCCACAGAGCAGAAGCATCTCACAGGAAACATCCTCTAATGAAGGTCTAGTGAGGAGCTACGTGGTAGTTACATAATCTGATGTCAATTTGAGGATTCAGCATGAAGGTGTGGAGTCTAAACCTGTCAATCAGGCCATAGTCAATGAGACCTCTGTGTAGGCATGCTCTTCTCCTGAGGATTCTGGGAAGTCCTGTATTCCTCCCTGGAGGTGGGACACACACACTCTTTCTACTCACTCCCTTTGAGACATTCATGTGGAGAAGACACATGGAGAAAGGCTGATGGAGCCAGAGAAGACATGTGGAGACCCCAAGCACCAATGAGATATTTCCACAACCACTGGATTCACAAGACTTCTCACTTACTGACCTGTGAGCTTCCTGCATTTGGTGTCATTGGATGTGTTTCATGGGTCTGAAAAGGACTTTATAGATTGGTATCAGTCATATGGACTCGGTCTGGACTGTTTTCTCAATACTCAATTGCTCTAGTATATAAAACTCCTTCTTATACACATATGAGTGTCCATGCATTTGTTTCTCGAGTTTACCTGGACTAACACAAGCTACAAAGACACTAGAATCAGGAATACACAGAACTGGTAACAGTCTATCCAACTTAATAGAAGCATAACCTTGGAAAAGTTATTGAGTTTCTCTCTCACTGCCATTGAGTCAACGAGGACTCCCAGAGACCTTTTAGGACAAAGTAGAGGTGCCCCCTTGGGTTCCTGAAACTGTAACAACTCTTTAAGGGAGTAGAAAACCTCATCTTTTTCTCTCATATACATCTCCCTTCATATACATGCAGCTTTTGCATCAATGTGTAAAAGTTGGGTAATGAAAAGAAAAGACAGAAAAGAAGGGATGGATTTGCATGGTGGTGTTGGAGAATACTGAATGTAAGGCACACATGTCAGTCTTAGAAGAAATACAATCAAAACACCTTTAGATACAAGGATGGCAAAACATTGGCCCTCTTAAGTGGGACAGCGTGAGAAAAAGCCCATTCGTAGAAGAGGCCATCGTGCTTGGTAAAACAGAGGCTCGAGATAAACACAGGAAAGTCTTGATGCAATGGAGCTACACTTGCTCCCCACAAGGGACGTAAAAAGCAGGCTAGTCCTCAGGAAGGAGCACAGGGCAGGGCGGCGGGTCATTCTGTTAACCTTAAGGTTGCTGGGTATTGGGGCAGACTTGGTAGTAACGACCAATGGCCAACCTTAGTGTGGGAGAAGCATGCATACTTCGACATACAAATGAAGGGGGAGTCGATCCCATTATCTTAAGTTAAAATGGAATGCAGCTAATTACTAGCTACCTTAGCTAGTAGGCAAAAGTACAGAACACTTGCAAACTGAAAGTATTATTGAGGGAGGTGAGGACTCACTGCAGATTTCCAGTGCGCAGCGCATCCTAATTACATTAATTATCATCCATTAAAGAGCACTCTCAATCAATATATTCTCCCCCCAGGGGGTTATTCAAATGAGAAGAACGGTTGTAAAATACAAATTTGCTTAATATGGACGATGATGAGTGCGGAAGGCTGTACCATTAGCTCGCTGTAATGGTAAATTTTATGTGCCAACCAAACTAGGCTAGGGGGCCGGCGGTCTGGTCCAACACTGGCCTCGTTGTGGCTGGAAGGTCATTACATGTAATTAAATCAGCTGGTCTCAAGTAAAACGGATTACCTTCTCTAGTGTGGGCAAGGCATTAAGAGGGAAAAGGGCTTTGCTCCTGTTTGTTTTGCCTTGGACTATAAATAGATGTTTTTCCAGATGAATCAACACTCCACGCCTCTTGTTGTCTGACATATGGATTTGGGGATGCAAATCAGCTTGAGTCTGTAGCTTGTCACATGACTTACAGATTTAGACTGGCTATTTTTTGTCATCCTCCCCACCGTACACACATAGAATGTGTGGAGTGATTCTTTGACTCTCTACAGCAAATCTCTGTTTCTCTCTTTGTATGTTACATACGGCACTTTTTGAAGGTCCTTCCTATGTTCTCACACACACACACACACACACACTTGTGGGAATATTCCATTTCCTTGGAATTTCTATCTTAGGCCTCTCTACAGAAACAGAGCTTGTGATAGAGGTCTCATTAAGGCAGTCCCCAATCTCACCAGAATATAACAAATGTTCAATACTTACTATGATAAGTGAGAGGCTATGCTTTTCTATTCTGGTCAGAAATGACATCAATGTTCTTGCTTAAAATGTGCATCACAACAGGAACGTGAATAGATACCCATAGGCAACTCTCTCAGCTATCCAGGCAGAAGATATATATGTATATATGTATATATATATATATATATATTCACAGATCTTATCTCCCCATAAGCTAGTCAGTGCTGTCTTGATAAAACAGTTCCCATTTATAGACCGAAATCCTAACTAGGAATGGTCTTGTAAGCCATTTGCCTCACTGGACACTAGAGGACCGGGCTACTGAATGCTTTCAAGCTCACCATCAACCTTCAAGATGGCTGGAGAAAGGCAGGTTAAAGATCCTGGTCTCATATTTAAAGGACAGCACATTATTGATCATGCAGGAAAAGAGTGCTAGACCTTGCTTCTGACTCTTTACAGAGCTCCTGCACAAAGCTCTGGCTCCTGTCTAGCCTGTGACCTTGGGTCTGTGACCCACAGTTGAGCCATGTAGCAAAAAAGAAACCCTAATAGCTTTTTATCACCAGGGTTCTGTGAGGGGATGAAATGTCTCCATCACCGTAAAGTGCTTACACAAGTAGAAGAGACCATTAATATTTAGAGCATAAATGCTAAAGTATCGCTTCTCGACCTTTTGGCTAAGATCATGCATAAATGGTATGCTGTTTTGTTTTTTTCCCCTAAGTTGCTGTTGTGTGTTTGTTTTCTTTCCCTCCTGGGGTAGCGCTTGAGAATGTGGCCTGTGATTCTGCCATGATGGTCCCTAGACCTCTGCTCCATTAAAATCAGGGACAAACTTTAATACATTCTTTTTTTTTTAATTTTTAAATTGAAACAGAGAGCCCATGTGTGTCTAGTGACACACTATTACCAATAAGTACTCAGTTATGATGAAAAGCCAAACAGCCAAGTTGATGGCCACCGCGTAATTATCCTTCCACATAAATGACATGCAAAACAACATTGGGTAACACCTGCAAGATGAGGCTGGCTTTTAGAGGAGCTATTTTTAGTGGAGAGGGTGGAAAGGCAAGAAGCTAGGCATGGCACATGCAACTGCCTCACAGTGAGCTCCAAAATACCAAGAAAGAAATAGGGTCTAGCAGTTATCTTGCTTCGCATGGTTCCCTCACTCATCAATTTAGAAATATCAGGCGGTCTATAAATACCGTAGCCATCAGTGCAGGGACACTCTTGACTCAGTGTCCTACCTATTGAATTGGGTGTTGGTATGAAACACACACTGTCTCCTGGGATTACAGATATCATCTGGTGAAAGAATTACGTTGGGAAACACTTCAAATAGACGTATCTGGGACAGGTAGAGTGGATGGGACAGACCTGAGGGGGGAGTGGAGGCTAAATTTTAACACAGTCCAGGGAGTTCCTCAGACACAGATACTGATGGGGGTGGGGGTAGACAGGGGACTATAAAGCAAAGTCTTGGTGATCTGCTTCTGTCCAGCAACCTTGTGGAATTCTGTACCCCATGAGATCGCCATGGGTTGGAACTAAGTAGAAGGTCCAAGGCAAAGTCATGATTCAGGAAGCAAAGACATGGCGCACTGAAAAACAAAACAAAAGACGCAAACCAAAATGATGGCCCACGGACCGGTGGGGACACAGATGCCAGGAGAGTCGATGTGGAGAGCGGAAAAAGGTGGATCAGAGTCAGGCAGGGTTCGTGGAAAGTGGTCAAGACTAGCCTGGTGGAGCCCTTCAATCATGGCCGAGCCGCAGGGCACCGGGGCTGTGGGTGTCAGTCTCATGGCCAGAAGAACAGTGGGTCCCGGCTCTACCCCACCAGCCTGGGCCACTTCAGAGGGAGGCATCAACCAGGCCACAGATAAAAACTATGCCTCGGAGAAGCGGTGGAAGTCGAGAATGTTTTGTTGTGCATGTTTGTGTTGAAATTTGGAAAAAAACAAAACAAAAACAAAAACAAAAACCAATTACACGAATAACACCAAGTACACGGGAGAAGAAAAGTTCTAACACTGATTGTGGTCACGATTGTACAAGTCTTCTCAACGTGATTGAACTGTTGAATCATCTGCTAGGTGGGTGACGTGCCTATATCCTTAGTAAAAGGAAAAGCAAGGTAGGCATTATGACATCGTGACAGGGAATCCCGACAAATAGATTTTCCTCGGGCCTTCCCCACAAAAATCTCTCAAACTTCAAAACTCTTAAAAATTGGAAAACATATTTCTAGACAAAAGTTTCTTGAACGACAACGTGAGTTGCTGCGCAAACTGTTCATAAGAAGACTGCCAACGGGAGTCTTCTTGCTGAGGGAGATTGACGGCCTCCTTTAGAGAAGTCTTCCAGTGATTCTTTTGTGCAGGGAGAGTGCCCGAGCCTTGCCTAATTTTTTTTTCCTGGACACTGTACTTAGTAAATTATACTGTAGTGTTTGTGTAATCCCTCTCTGTATTCACTTCTAGACAGGAGCTTTGGTAGCACTCTGGCCAGGGTTTGGGCTGCTAACCTCCAGGTTGGTGACTCAAAGGCTCCCGTTACTCAGTGGAAGAAAGTGGAGACTCTCTGCTCCCTGAAAGATCCACAGCCTCAGAGCCCCGGAGAGGATTGTCCTGGCACAAAACCAACTCCCCGGCAGTGGTTTTTCACTCGGTTGCTTCTAGAGCGGCGGTTCTCAACCTTCTTCACACGGCGTCCCTTTCATACCGGTTCTCATGTGGTGGGGACCCCCACACCATCAAATGATTTTCATTGCTATTTCATCATTGTCATTTTGCTACTGGCATGAATCAGATGGCCCCTGGGAAAGGGTCATTCGACCCCCAAAGGGATCACAGTTCAGAGGGTGAGAACCGCTGCTCTAGAGTCTAGAAAGTGATAGAGAATTTTAATTTATTTTAAATAAGGATCTTTAGCTTGGATATTAAACACTGATATAGATACACAAGTGCTCACAAATATGCAGGTATATTTAGGTATAAGGAATCCTGATGGTACGATGTGTTTGGGGCTGGGTGGCTAACTGGGAGATCAGAAGTTTGAACACATCAGTCACTCCATGGGAGAACTATGGGGCTTTCGGCTCAGGTGAAGATGTATAATATTGGAGGCCAAAAGGACATTTACGCTCTGTCTTAGAGGATCACTGCAGGTCAGTATCGACTCAAAGGCCATGGCTGGGAATTCAGGAATATATATGTGGGGATTACGCAAATGCTACATGTAGAAACACAAAGCAAATTAATGCCCATCCATAGCCAAGACACTGCTGTATGTGCTTGCCGTGATATTTCTTTTACTCCATCTATGGGCTTTGGGGATTAGTGACTATTTTTAAACTAGACATTGTTCGAACAGACTCTCTTAGAGCAGTTTTAGATTATCAGGGAAAATGTGCAGAAATACAGAGAGTCCCCACACCCATCTTCACACTGTTCTATTATTAATGTCTTTACGTTCCCTGTAGCACATTTGTTACAATCGGTGATCAAATATTGATAACCTTATTACTAACTGGGACCCCTCGTTTACATTAGGACTCACTCTTTGTACCATGTAGTCCTCTGGGATTTAACAAGGGCATGATGTTATTTCTTCATGATTGCAGGATCACAGAGAGTGTTTCACGGCCTGGAAAATGTTCTGTGTTCTCTGTATCTATCCCTCTTCTTTTCGCCTCCCCTGGCAACTGCTAAGCATTTTGTTCTCCTTTATTTTTTAACTCTTTATAGTTTTGCTTTTTCCCAAAAAGGTTACACAGTCAAAATCATATTGCTTTGTAGTTTTCCTGAACGCCTCTGCTTTCCCTCCACAATATGAATTTAAGATTTCTTTTAACAGAACCCTGGCTGTGTAGTGGTTATGCATTCTGATGCTAACTGTAAGGTCAGCAGTTTGAAACCACCAGCCGATCCTTGGGAGAAAGCTGAGGCTTTCTTCTGTAAGAGTTACAGATTAAGGAATCTCCAGGGGCAGTTTTACTCTATTCTACGAATCTGAATTGACTCAATGGCAGTGAGGTGTTTTTTTTTAATTCTAATGTCTCTTGATAGGTTGATAGCTTATTGTCTCTTATTACTGGATAATGGTGTGAATAGACTCCAATTTGTTTGTTTATCCACTCACCCATTGAAAAATATCTGGGCTGCTTCTAATTATGAATAAACCTGCTACAAAAAACTGTGGTCAGGTTTCTATGTGACTATGTACTTTCAACTGACTTAGGCACATAGCGAGTGTGTTGTGATTGCTGGCTGGTAAGCCTTTGTCTAGCTTTGTAAGAAAGTTCCAGATTGTTCTCTAATGTGGCTCTACCAATCTCCACTCTAGCTAGCAATGAGTGTTGCTTCACTTTGTGCCAACATTTTGCGTTGTACTAGTTTGGTTTTCAGCCAGTCTCATAGATGGGCAGTGGTACTTTTTTGTTCTAACTGCTACTGCTATGTTAAAGCCTTATTTCCATCCAAATGAAATCTGTTGCCATGAATTATGACCTGATAGGCCAGCCTAGAGCTGCCCCAAAGGGTGTATGAGGCTGTCATCTTTGTCATATCTTTCTTCTTTGGAGCAGCTGATCAGTTCAACCTTTGGGATAGTCACTGAATTCTTAACCACTGTGCCATTGGGGCTTCTCAGAGGGCTATTTAATGTCCCCAAATGATGACAAAGCTTGTGCTTCTTTATCAAAACCTAGATTGATATCCGTGCCATCCCAAAATTGACAAAGTTCCTTTATAAATATTTATTTATTTATTTATTTGGGGGGCATCACTGCCCTCTGGTGGTGGGAGTAGGAGGCCCAGCCTTTGCTCCTGTGGAGCCGCTGCTGGAATTGAACCTCCATCCCAGTGGGCCGCAGTCCCGCGCACAACCACTACGCCACCAGGGCTCAGCCCCCTTTAGAAATATTTTGCACAGAGTTTCACGAGAGACGTGATAGCGGGCTTTGCTTTCTGATGGTTCTTTGCCAGCATGTGTCCATGGAAATAGTACCACTTTACAGGAGCATTTCATCAGCAAGGTGAGGTTATCTATGGAGTGCCCCTTGATGGTATTTGCCTAGAGGACGTCTCTTCTGATGGCACTCCCAAGGGAGCCACTCCTGTAAAGAACAGGGTTAAATAAGAAACAGAGAACCTGCTTTTAAAACAAAGATGCCTTTAGCCTGCTCTGAGCGTGTTCTCCATCACTCGTCCATCAGTTCATCATACTACGGTGGCTTGCATGTTGCTGGGTGATGGGGAGCCCTGACACTAGTGTTTCAACCCCCACTGCGATCAGCTCTAGTGAAGAGGCTTCAGGGGCATTTCAAGACGAAGAACAGATTGGGAAGGTGGAACAGGCTGTCCGCTTCTAAGGAACCAGCTTCTGGAAACCTGAATGACAACAGAACAGTGCCTGGTAGATGATCCCTTCAAGCTGGAAAGCACTGGGGAATAGCTGACTACCTAATGTCGATTTGACCTTAAGAATGTAGAGACAGCAAAGCTTTGGGGAGCCTCAGGTGCTGACGTGGCACGACTCACAATGAGAAGAAACGGCTGTAAAGATACATTAAGAATTTGAGTCTGGAATGTACAAGGTATGAATCTGGGGAAAACTGAAAGTCATTAAAAATGAAATGGGATTCATGGAACTCAGTATCCTAGGAATACATGATCAGAAATACATGGGCATGGGCCGTGTTGAATGGGATGATTCTTTGGTTTACTTTGCCAGGAAGGAAAAATTGAATATGAAAGGTATCCTGCTCATCTTCATAAAAAAAGTATCAAGATCCTGATTGAAATACAATGCTGCCTGTAATAGGACAACCATTATGTGCCTACAAGAAGGACCAGTTAGTGTCAAGATAACCCAATTATGGTCTGACCACCAAGGACAGTGATGAAGGAATTGAAGAGGAATCGCATCACTCTCCTCTGTTTGAAGTTTATCAAATATACAATCAAGATACATTGAGAATTCCTGGTGATTGGAAGACAAGGGTTGAAAATGATGAGGAATTAGTAGTTGAAGGGATTACTTTGGTCTTGGTGACAGAAACAAAGCAAGGACCATACAGGTCACATGATAGAAGTTTGCAACAATTTTTTCACTGCTAATAGCTGTTGATATCCATGAATAATTAGAATGTAGATGGTCAGAAATGTAGATGGAGGAAAACTGGAAGTTATCACAAAGGAAATAGCACATTTGAAGATAGATACCCTAGACATTAATGAGTTAAAATGAACAGGTATTTGCCATTTTGAATCAGGCAATCATATGGCCTCCTCTGACAGGACTGATAAATCGAACAGAAATTGCATTCTCTTCATTGTAAACAAAATGAAAACAACCACCAAAAACCCATTCCCAGATCTGGCTCTGATGAAGGGGGAAAAATCTGAACTGTCTGATTCTATTCCTTTGGTCCTAATCAAAGTAACACTTCATTATTATGCGAAATCCTTTTCCTGGGCTAGAGCTTGGAGCTTAAGCTCGAGAACAATATGAGGCTTTTACTGCTTCATAAACTTCAAAATTGAAATCCTGCAATCTTCACTTCTGATTATCGCACTGGAGCCTGGAGCGATGATCCTCTGACTGAGGTTTCCAGGCAAAAAGAAAGAGAAGGCTGCTTTTTTTCTCCCCTGCCTGACCCAGGAGAACAAGAAACCCCAGTGGTTTTTTATTATTTTTTTTCCACATTGATTTAACTGCGTGTGTAGCAGCTATCCTAAAATTAACAAGTCTACATCAGGGGTCTTCATATCCAGGCTGAATTGTGAGTCTGTCCACCCCCAAGTTGCTTTCTATCAGAGGATAGCACCAGCTGCTTGGACCCAATCCTTAGGAGTCACCCCAAATTTCTCCCATACCCTTGCCCCTCCAACCAAAATGCATTCGGAATTATGTGTTCATCCCAATTCTTAGAACTCCTGGCCTTTTACCAGGCTGCCGCGACTTCCTGCCTGGATTACGTCTTAGTAGTACAGCCAGAACCCACTTTTACTTTTGCCTTGGCCCCCTCTCCTGACAACCCAACCAGAATTGGAGATTGACATGGGACTCCATTCCGATCCTCTTCCCACGGGTAATTTCCTACTGGCTTCCCACCGCTGATCGGATAGAGCCCTGTCTTCACGGGCAGCCTCATCACCATGGCTGGCCTGGTTCTCGGAGACCTGGCGGCTGTGCAATGCTTGGACCTCCTCCTGACCAGTCCCACGCTCCCCCAGCTCTCGGGGCTCCCGTGGAGTTCTTCGACTCTTTGGAAAATGGCAAACAGAACAGAAAACATTGCCATGGTGCTGGACTCATGGCAACTTCTGGTGTGCCTGAAGAGCGCTACGTTCCGTGTAGCGGACAAGGGGTTCCGTGTCTTCCAGCCCTCAGCTGTGGGCTACCAGACCTTCCTAATGGCGGGCCCCTGGGTGGCTTCCGACTACCAGCTTTGGGGTTAATAGCCAAGCACTTAACTATCTGTGCCAGCCACCGACTCATGGAGGCAACTCGTGAACTCTTATGTCCGCTATCACTAGTAAGAGTACTTTGTACCATTCTTCTACCCTTGAGTGCTCGCACTGCCATGCGTCAAGAGTCCTCTGGTTCATTTCTCAGTTTTGGACCACTGGATGTGGCTCAGTGGCTCGGGATTAGCGGGAAGACGGGTGCAGCATTTCTTTCTTGGTTGCAGGGGGTGGCAAGTGGGTGGAGCATTTCTTGTCGTTGTGACCAAGACATGTCTAGAGCCATGGGGTTCTACAGACTCATACATTTGATGACCCCTCTCTCAGGTACTTTTGGGTCAGCACTGGACGGATAACCACAAGGTTGGCGGTTCAAACCTACCACCCCTCCTGGGGAGCATGGAGATTTGTGGAGCCTCAGTAACCTTCTGTCGGGTTGTTGTGCATCTATGTCAATTCAATGGCAGTTGGGTGGGTATCTTCCTAGACAGGAGGTTTAGCAAGGTGGTCATGCCATTATTTGGGTTGCCTATCTTTTGAGTAGAATGAGAACATTTCATACGGTGACAATGTTGTTCCCCCAAGAGGCTATTTTGTCATAGACCTCGGTGACATTATCACCCCTGCAGAGTCCTTTCCTGGCATCTTGAAAATGACTCACGTCTCCACTCTAGCCCCGTCACTCAGTTCACTTTTATTTTTGTCTCTCTTCACTGAAATGATCTCATTTATTTGCTGTTGTCATCCGTTTCTTCTGGCTCCAAGGATCTTTTCATTGCTGCATCCCCAGGGTCTAAAGCAGTGTCTGGCTCTTAGCGCTCTCAGTACATCATGGCTGAGTCAATGAGGGATTTTTTAATAGCAATTCTCCCCAAAGCAAATGTGAGTCCATCAGGGTTCTCTAATCAGATTGGCATCTCTGCCTGTTGGAGATAACAAAATGGGAGATGGGAATTGATATCAAGAGGTGAATGGAAGCTGTCCTCTCTCTTTAGACAAAGCGAGCATCATGTTGATGTTAGGCACCAGGTAACAGGGGGTAGGCACTGCTGGGACATTTTTTTAAAAAGTTGCTGAAGACAAGGAACCCTTGAGGCATAGTGGGTACGTGTTGGGCTGCTAACCATTGGGTCAGTGGTTCAAACCACCAGCAGCTTCTCAGGAGAAAGATGGGGCTTTCTACTCCTGTAAAGAATTACATGATCAGAAATCCATAGGGGCAGTTCTACCTGTCCTATAAGCCCTCTCTGTGTCAGCATCAACTCAATGACAGTGAATTCACTTCAGTTAGCTAAAGACAAGTGACTAAGCTCTTACAAGCGCATTGTCTAACTGATGCCGGGCAGGAGATGCAACACAAGGTGGCAAAATCATATGCTAAGAAATGCCGTAGGAGTTTTCCAGAAGGAAAGGTTTGGTTTGACATATGTCGTTAGACCAGACTTCTGAAAGCAGTAGGGTCATCTGGGTCATTTTTAAAAGGAAGACCTCAGAAGACAAGGCGAAGAGGAGGGACTGTTTCCAAGCAGGGGGAATAAATAAAGGAAAAGAGGGGTAAGAGTCTGGGTTAGACTTTGCACTTAGAAAGCCAAGAAGAGACTGGAGTAGATTCTGCTGAAAGCATGCCTACCTATGAATCGTATGATAGGCGAATTGCATGTCAGTAGAATGGCATTTTGCTTTGGCTTTTGAGTGCATGTTTAGAATGCTCAACTATTTAGAGTCCCAAAGAAATGAGAGGGGACCTACAGGGAGCAAATCGGTGCGTCTGAAATCCCTTTCTTCCTCTGACAGTCTGTGTCTTGGGAACGAATTGACTTTGACTCCATGTTTCTTAGCTCCCTCTTGGTTTGTTGTGTTCAACCACAGAGAAGAAATCAGTCCCTGCTGTCAGGAGACTGTACTGTCTCAGAACAAGTAGACATTAGGTGAGTGAGTTCACAGTCCTCATTTAGGAGCCAGGAATTAGTTGTCTATGTCAGGAAAGTTTTTGTTATACGAATGAGGTGGGGAGAGACAGAAAAAGAGTGGGGTTGGGAGAGGTAAGGTTGCTGTGATTCGCTAACTTGTGAGACTGTGTGGACAACGGGGTGGGAGAAAGGAACAGCTCTGTGTGACCCTCTTCTGTCACCCTGACAAGCATATAGCTTCGCCTGGCGAAGCAGTGGTCACGGTCCCATGAATCCAGAGGTGATGACTATGTACACACGTCTTTTTGATCAACCAAATAACAACACATGGGACTCAGATCAGGGGAACAACAGTGAGTGCAAACAGGTTGGGGGGCAAGTGCAGCCAGGAGCTCTCTTTGCAGACTGAAGAGGTTCAGAATGGCTATTTACGAACTTCCACTGTCAGAAAGACAAACAAACCCTTTTCCACCAGAGCACTCACAACCTCTTTCAAGATATTACCAGTCACCGGCAAGGTCTAAGTGGCTTTGAAAAAAATGGTTTTGAACTGTGGAATTTCTTTGCTCTCTTTTCATTTTCTCGCTTGCATTTTGGCCTGCAAGTGGTTGGTGATCGCTTCTAGGAAGAGAGGCATCCCTCCGTTATGCAGTTTCTTCTTTTAACCCCGAGCATTCTCCTAAAATCTTCATGGCCTTTTGGAGCAGTAAAGGCTCTCTAATGGCCCAGTGATTAATTGCTCAGCTGTTAAACAAAGGGCTTGTGGAACCATTGGAGTAAAACAGAAATGGACTTGGAGTCGTTAGTGACAAGCAAGTTCATCTCAAACAAACAAAGGAACAAAAGGTTTGTGGTTCAAACCTGCCATCTGCTCCTAGGGGTGGGGTGGGGGTGGGGGAGTCTGGTTCTGTAAATCCAGACGTGGAGCCCCAGAACCTCATGGAACAGTCCAAAAGAACTGCTATGAGTCAGAACAGGCTTGACAGCAATGGGTTATTTAATCACCTTGCCATAAAAGCTTTCCTGAAGATCTGTTTTCATGATCTAGTTCTCAAAGATTGAATCACGGCTTCTCGAAATAGGTGTTGTCATCCGTCCTCTAAACCTGTGGAGGGGATTCATTGTGGGGATAGGTCTTTCTTTGTTATGTTACTGAGGCATTGTCAATATAGGGTTTGCTTTGCATTTCATGATTTTTGAGATCTAAAAGGAGATCAGACACAGTAAGAAGCAAGCGCCAAGGGAGACAGGTAGATGCCAGGCGGACACCAACAAGAAGTCAAGAAAAGCCAGGATTCCAGAAGGGGAGATGAGTCTCTTCTCCCAGAACAGACAGAGAGGGCAGCTTCCCCTGGAGATAGTGAGTTCCGGGTGAGAAAGTAAATTTCCATTTTATGCAACCACTCCACCTCTGGTATTTTGGTGACTCGATAGCCCAGGCATTTATATGCTGTTGGGAGATGCCAGTGAGTTGACTCCTACTCGCAGAGACATTTTGCACAACAGAACAAGACACATCTGGGCCCTTGGCCACTTTCACAATCATTGGTACCCTGGAGACAGTGTTGCAGCATTGCGGTGTGTCACTCCATCTCGTTCGTTCTCTTCCTCTTGTTCTCCTCCATGTTCACTTTACTAAACATGATGTCCTTTCCCAAGGGCTGGTCTCTCATGAGAACGTGTTGAACGTCGGTGAGACGAAGTCTCCCCCCCCTCCTTTCCAAGGAACTCTCTGGTTGCACGTCTTTCAAGACAGATTTGTTTGTTCTTCTGGAATTCTAAGATCTTCTTCATGTCCTTTGATAACAGCATAATTCACATGCAGCAATTCTTCTTTGGTTTTCCTTAATGATTATCCAGCTGTCAGCTAAGGAATTGAGAATACCCTGTCTTGGACTCCCCTTCTGAACAGGGTCGCCCACTCTTATTTACTATAATTTTGGCAGTCCTAGCCAGAAGGATGAGACATAAAAAAACAAACATCCAGACAGGCAAAGAAGCAGCAAAGCTCTATTTGCAGATGATATGATCTTACATATAGAACATGGCAAAGACTTGGTAAATCAATTTCTGAAATTAACTGAAAATTTTGGCAATATAGCAGGCTGAAAGATCAACAACAAAAATCAATGGGGTTTTTGTATATCAAGGAAAAGAACTCCGAAAAGGAAATTAATAAGAATCATCCCAAATCAAGTACTCTCCAAAAGATAAAGCACTTAGTAAGGAAACTAACAAGAACAATAAGACTTTCTATTGTTTTTAGGTACCATCAAGGCAGTAACAACCTGAGTGACTCAATTCACACAGAATGGGACATTGTGTGGTCCCTCACCATCCTCACGCTCTTCCCCTCACCCAAACCCATTATCACAGCCCATCTAGTCTTCATTTCCTCCGCCCCTCCACTCCACCCAGCATGCCCAAAGAGGAAGTCTTGCTATCCTTGTCTCTCAGGAACACTCTGGTTTTACTTCTTCCAAGACAATGAATTTGTCCTTTCAGCAGTCAGTGGTACTTTCAATAGTCTTCTTCGGCCCCACGATTCAAATCCATCGATTCTTCTTCAGATTTCCTATTTAATGTCCAACGTGAACGTGCACACAAGGCAATGGGAAATCCTATGGCTTGACTCAAGCACATGCTAGTCCTCAGAGTAACATTCTTAATTTTCAATAGTCTAAGTCTAAGGGGTCTTGTGCAGCAGATTTACCTAATGCAGAATTTCTTCACTGCGGCTTCCGTGAGCATAGAGTAGTAAGTGCTTCCTCAGTGCTTCGTAACGCCTGTAGAAACATTTCAAGTGGTGTCCTGTGCATTGCTAGAGGCTTGCTTTCGGCTAATGCCTTCAATGCAGCTTGAACTTCTTCATTCCGAGCCACTGGTTCTTCCTCATATGCTACCTCCTGAAATGGTGGAATGTTGACTAGTTGTTTTAGGTATAGATAACAAACAAGTCAAAAAATGATAAAACACTCTACAAGAAACCAGAAGATACTTATGTAAATGGAAGAATGTCCAGCCTTTGTCAGTAAGATTTAATATAGTGAAGATGTTACCAAAAATTACAACAAAACAAAACAAACTCACCTCTATTCAGTTGGTTCTCCCACATAGTGACACTATAGGACTGGGTAGAACTGTCTCCTTGGGTTTCAGAGACTTCACTTTTATGGGAATAGAAGCCTTCATCTTTCTTCCATGAAGCAGCTAATGGCTTTGAACTGCTGACCTGATACCCATTAAGCCACTAACGCTCCCATGTTCCTGAAATTACTCTATATATTCAATGCGATCTTGATCCAAATTTCAGCAGAATTCTTCAAAGAAAAAAAAACTAATAAATCTAAATTAGAAAGGACAGAATTCCAAGATAAAACAAATTACTACTGAAAAATAAAAATAGACTGAGCCCCGGTGGTGTAGCGGTTGTGCGAGGGACTGTGGCCCACTGGGATGGAGGTTCAATTCCAGCAGTGGCTCCATAGGAGCAAAGGCTGGGCCTCCTACTTCTACCACCAGAGGGCAGTGATGCCCAAAAAAACTAACCCCCCCTCCCCCCCGAAAAAAGAAAAATAGAGGTCATTCACTCTCTGATTTTAAAACCTAGTATTATGGATACCATAATTAAGCATCTTGGTGGTTTGGGTACAACAATAGATAGGTAGAACCGATTTCCAAAGTCCATCCGTGCATGTGTGGTTTATAAATGTCTCTGGCTCACCTTAGAGACATCATCGTCATTAGAGGGCAGTGTCCATCATCCCCCTGGGCAAGCACTGCCACTGCTATCAAGTCAATGCTAACTCACAGCAATCCAATGGGGCAGGGTGGAATTGCCCATGTGGCTCTTGTCCTGTGGAGCCGGCTGGTGATTTTGAACTGCTGACCTTGTGTTAGCAGCTTCCCAACATGGAAAACCACTTCACATTGACAGCCTCGCTGGTTTAACCAATAATATAGCATAGTAAACACTGCTGAGAAGAGGAAACGCTTCAAGTATAGACCAGCTATGAACCACAATGCCTTACTGGTTGACTTGTGCATATTAAACTCTTAAGTGACTGGACTCTATTTACAGAAACAGCAGGAGTTAGGGATAAGCAAATCTTCCAATGGTATTCATTCACTGCGGAGCCTTACCTACCGCATTAATGTCATAGTGATGCAGGGAAGGCATTAAAAGAGTCATGTTATGGCAGTTCCCAGGCACCACTGATTGAGCAACCTCAGGCAAGAGATTTAAACCGAAGTCCAGTGTCCACCAGTCTATGCCCTTGGAGTAATAGTCATCTGCTTCTTCTCACACTAGGGAGTTTCAGCCTTAAGTCCAATGGCTACAGGTGAGTTTGAGGTAAAGCCCAGTTCACTCCTGGGATCTCCAAATCAAATAGAGGCCTAATTTTTCATGAAGGACTAAAATACATTAATTGGGGGAGAAATAATCTTTTTAACAAATGGTGTTGGAAACATTGGATCTACAGGGAGCATTCCCTACTTCTGGTAATACAACTGCCTCTTGGTCCATGTACAGGTTCCCTTTAAGCACAATGAAGTGTTCTAGAATTCTCACTTTTCTTAATGGCACACATAGCTTTGATCCACTCAGATGTTTTTGCTCCCCCCACACCAAACTCACTGCCCTCGTGGTGACCGTATAAGACATTGTAGAACTGATGCTGGGGATTTCCAAGACTGTAGTTCTTTATGGGAGTGGAGAGCCTCATCTTTCTCCCACAAAGTGACGGCGGGTGGTTTAGCACTGTGGACCTTGCTGATCGCAGCCCAATTTGCAGTCACTATGCCACCAGAGATCTTTGTAAATATTTTTTTTATGGTCTCTGCTTTTAGCTCATAAGCCTATGATATGGGCCATGATATCCTTAGTGCCACATCGTCTTCTGAATCCAGCGGTCATTGCAACTATTGTTGATTGATTTTCATCAAAATCTTACTCGCATGCGATACTAATGATATTGTTTGATAATTTCCACATTCTGCCGGGCCACTTCTTTTGGAATGGGCAAAAATATGGATCTTTTCCAGGCACCTGACCACCCAGCTGTTGCTGAAACATTTTGACTAGAGAATCCTTCAAAATTGCAACACGAGGCTAGAACCTCTCCCCCACTCCCCCAGTTTTTCAGTGCTGAGTGTGTTTTTCCTCTTTGGGTTTCTAACCCCAGCTCTTTGCACATTTCAGTCTAATACTGTACTTTGTCTTGTTGAGCTTCCCTTTAAAATTTCCCATTCAACCCTTTGACTACATGTCCTCCATTTGCTTTACATACCTTCTGATGAAGAGCAAGTTTCAGAGTCTCTTCTGATACGCACTTTGATGTTTTTCCATCTTTCTTAATTTTTTTAATGACCTTTGACTCTTTGTGTATGATGTTCTCAGTGTCATCCTAGGGCAGCAGACCTTTTGCCATTAATGTTCAATGAGTCAAATGTGTCCCTGAAATTTAGACAGGCCACACTCTGATCTTTTTTTCTTTTTTGACATTTGTGGACTTGTTTTTTCTTCAACTTCAACCTGAACTTGCATATGAGCAATTCACGATCTGTTCCATAGACAGGCCCTGGCCTTGTTTTGGCTGCTAATTTTGAGCTTCTCCATTTTCACTTCCCCCAGAAACACTTCCACAGTCAGTTTGGTTCCTGTGTATTCTGTCTGGGAGGGCACATGTGGGGAGTCACCATTTGTGCTGTTGAGCAAAGGCGTTTGCAAAGAAGTCACTGATCTTGCAAAATTCTAGCGTGTGGTCTTCAGCTTCATTTCTATCACTAAGACCATATTTACCAAATATTGATCCTTCTTCTTTACTTAACATTTGCCCTCCAATTACCAATAATTATCAATAGATTTGATTGCATGTTTCACTCATTTAATACTGGTGAATTGGTAGACTTTTTCCATTTCTTCATCACTAGCTTTAGTAGCTTTTGCATACATTTAAATAATAGTTTTGCTAACTGCACTTCCTTGTAGGTGTACAGAAATTACTCTATCATAGATAGCATTGTACTTCAAGACAGATGTTGAAATGTCCTTTTTTGGACAATGACTGCAATGCCCTTTCGCTTGTATCTGTTATTCCCTGCAAAGTAAGTCCTATGATTATCTGATTCAAAATGGCCAATCTCAGTCTATTTCAGCTCACTGGTTCCTAGGTTATCTTTATACATGTCATTTCAGTTTTGATGACTTCAAGTTTTCCTGGATTCATACTTTGTACCATTCACGTTCCAATGATTACTGGGTTTTTGGAACTGTTCCTTCCAATTTTGAGTTGGGCTCTGTGTTAGTCCGGGTAGACTAGAGGAAAAAATTTCATAGACCTGCATAGAGGTATAAGAAAAAGGTTTATATACAAGAGGAACAGGACATTGAGCCCAGTCCAGTTCAAAGTCATAAGTCCGATATTAGCCCATATGCCCAATACCAGTCTATAATGTCTCCTTCCGACTCACAAAGTCACAGGTCAGTGGGTGCAGGATCCTGGCACTGGCAGGGATCTCCACATGGCTTCTCACTTCCAGGGCTCAGGGTCCATCAACAGCAGAAGCAATTCATTGCTGGCAGAGGTCTCCATGTGGCCGCCCCAGCTTCAGAGGTCTGACTCCATTAGGGCAAAGCCGTGTGGTCTCTCTGCTGGATCCTCCAGCTTCTCAGACACTGCCATCTTGTCTTGTCTGTGATTAATTGTCTCTGAAACTAACTCCCAACCACTGGGGAAGATAGCTTCTCATCTTCATGAGGGAAATATCGCAAGATTTCCCAGAAGTCTCAGGAGAAAGTCATGCCCACATAGAGGCCTCATTGGCTACTCAATGGCTATCTCCAGATTAACAGACTAGACTCCACCCCTACATTTCAATCACAAAATTAACATAAGCACATGACTGCCACAGACTCCATCATTAAATGAAGGTCCTAGAAGCTTTGTTCCTTCTAAAGCATTATGGTCAAGACTGTTGAGTAAATCGCTCTTTCTGGTCACATTTTGATGACCTCCCAACTGAGGAGCTCATCTTCAGACACTATATCTGATCATGTTCCACAACTGTTCAGAGGTGATGGATACCTCAGAAATAGGCATCCTATTCCTTCTGTGTTATCTCTTCTTGTTCTGAAAGCTCCACTGAGCTTATGTTGGATAATCCTGCTGGTCTTTCAGACACTGGTGGGATAACTCCCAGCAATGCAGTCACACACCAGCCACCACAGTGTGACAGACAAGTAGGGGGCATCTTTGAGCAAAAGTCTGTATGATTTTACCACAGCACCGTTGGAAGGAGAACCTGACTAGAGATTTAAAATGCAGAGACCAGGCAGTGGACTTTGGGCTGACTTTTAGAAGTTAATGAAACCCAGATGAGCTGTTGGGCAGCTGAGTGAGATTTTAGGCGGAGGGCAGGTATGTGGCTTGATAAGAAGTCGACTTCAAGGAGATTAACCTGGCAGCAGTGGGTACACTAGATTTAACTGGAGCGATACCAGAGGCAGGAAGGTTGCAGGTTTTCAAAAGGCTTCAAGTGAGAATGACCAGGCTCTAAATCAATTTGCTTAGCTCCCCAAGTCAGTTGGCCTGCCAGTTTGATTTCCTATTGATTATCTTCATGTCTGGGTGGCACTGTATCTGATCGTGGCAGACTGTGGCCCATCCGATACCCTGAAAGAGAGCCCTGTGAAAAGTCCTTAGAAGGACCTGAGCTCTTATTCTTATACAGAAAGAGATAGCTCAAGATGGCATACTGTGAGAATTCCTAAGAGGACATTACAAGTTATATAAGTTATCTTTGTTTTTAAGAAAGAAAAAAAAAAGTCTTTTCAAAAGTTCCTTGAACTAGCAAGTGACAAAATAATGAGAGACCAAACAGGAAGTGGGAGCAGGTTCCTAGACAGGTCAGAGGACCACTGAGGCTGGCTTTCAGGGGAAGAGCACATACATGAACTGTGAGCACCTCTTGAAGTGGAGGAGACAAAAAACAATGCTGAGGCTTCTTTGCAGACATGGTTTTTAATTCTCCTACCATGTACCTAAAGCTAAGACCCCAAAAGGTTACCCCCTTCGATTGAGAGTTCTATAGATAAATTTTCCCCTTTCATCTCACAGTTCCCTGCCTCAAGGGTCATGTAAGGAAAGATGTTCTCATTTTTGGGGGGCTAAGTCAAGAGAGTCTTAAAATAGGCACAAGAATATATGAACGTTTGACCAATAAAATAAGTAGCTTTGTAGAGCATTGGAGGAGTGAGCTAAGTTAATAAATGGGGGGCATCGCTGCCCTCTGGTGGTTGTGGGAGCTACCCAGCCTTACTCCTGAGAGCTGCTGCTGGATTTGAACTGCCAAGCCAGTGGGCCGCAATCCCGCACTCAACCACTACGCCCCTGGGGCTCAGCCAGGTTAGAGTCTTAAAATTAAAGGCAAACTGTAAAATTTTAGGACACAGCGTAGCTTATCTTTTTGACTGTGGAACAAGGATTAATTTCTAAAAGAAAACACAAAGCACAGCTGTGAAGGGTAAGAGGGAGACTCAAATCACATTAAAATAAAAGATTAATCTTCACCTAAAGACAACATAGACAGAGAAGAGAAGTTCCAATCTGGGAGATGTTTGTAACACTTATTCCCAAGAAGAAATGAGTGGAGGATTCCCTTGGGTCCCTACAACAATGGACAAGAGGGATTTCAGAGAACAGGGGGTGGGAACCTAAATAGCTTATAAACACATAGGATGGTTTTCCTGTAAGGAAAATACATCCTTAAAATGCAGCGAGAATTCATACACAAATGAACATGAATGTAGCAGCTTTGATCTCCAAAACCTGGAGCAAAACACTCAACAGTCTACACGTGGCTGAGTAAACAACGCTATATGCTTGCTAATGAGCAGTGCTAGCAGTGGAGGAGAGGTAATACTGGCCTGAGGAAAAACCCTTCAAAACGCACACAGCAAGTTTAACAACTATGTGAAGTTGAATATAGCATTCAGGGGGACATAAGCCTTGGTAAAACGATGAAGCAGATGTATGGAAAGATAACATAGCGCCCAGAGACGTGGTTCCTTTAAAGGGGAAAGATACTGGGTAAGGCAGAGGTAGACCCTCAAGTTATGGGGGTGTCTCTCTTTTAAAAAACCACGATAACCCTTTTTTGACCACTTAATCTTGTTTTTGTGGTTATTGAAAATATATGCAGTAGAAAATGACTCCTAAAAAAATTAAAAAAAAAAAAAGAAACAAAACGACTCCTGATCCATAGTTTCTACACGTACAACTTCGTGACATTGAAGTTGACACATATGTTCTCTTCGTCCCTTTCTGAGAATATTTCTCTTCATTAGCTAGTGGCTGCCTGGACAGGAATACCACAGGTGGGAGGCTTTGACAAACAGAAATGTACTTTTTCACAGTTTTTTGGGGAAAAATTTTTGTCTCTTCTGAGTTCCTGCCACTGGGTGTCATCATGTGGCTTGGCATTGCCCACCCTCCTCCAATTTATCACAGTTCATTTCATTTCCTTTAAAGATACAGACTCGAGAGCCACCCTACTCTAATACCCAAGTGGAGCTATAGTTACATGTATAAAGCAACAGCAAAACCCAGACTATTTTTTGTGTGTGTGGGCATCACTGCCTCTGGTGATCGTGGGCGCTACCCAGTGTCGCTCCTGAGAGCGGCCGCTGGATTTGAACCGCCAAGCCCGCGGGTCGCAGTCCCACTCTCAACCACTTACGCCACGGGGGCTCAGCCCGAATCCCAAACTTTTTTCATCAATAGATTCCAACTCACAGTGACCTTATAGGAGGACCGAGTAGATTTTCCTCACAGAGGAAAGCTTTGTGTGATCGGTGGGTTTGTTGTGCCAACATGGCCAAAGAAGATGGGTGGGCTTGCTGTGACAACATGGCCAGTGAGTGCACGTGAGATCGATGGAAAGGCGGAGCTATAAGTGCCTCAACAAGCCTCACCTTACTCCTCTTGCTCTTGGATCTCCGGACCAGCCGGCTGCCTTGTTCGTCCGTCCTGTGTCTCCATATGCAAGCAACACTGCCCGTGGGACACCTCATCGTGGACTGTGTTGCTGTGAGTCGAGGCTCCTTCAAGCCCTGCTTGACCACACTCCTGGAATAGACATCTCTTGAGCTGGGGACTGTTGGGCTCTGTCATCTGGCTGGCTGTTGGTGACCTGCTTTGCTCTTTGCTGCTTGTGGCAGGACAGCCTGAATTGCTCGATAGAGGACTACTCGATGAACCTCAAGACTCGAAGGACTGCCAGTCTACTAGCTGTTTCACACAAGTGAGTTGCATCAAGCCACTTATACTGCTTTATAGATTAGTTCGCAGTTTGTTTCTTATGTTAGATATCTTTCTAGCTATATAAACATATAGAGAGAATTATTAGTGTTCTGGTTTTGTTTCTCTAGAGAACCCTAACGCACTGGGAAACTGTAAAGCTTCAAACTTTACAGCATCAGGCGATCACATCTTCTCCTATTAACATCCTATTCAGTTTGAACTTGAGTCCTTGATCCCTGAGCCCACAGGGTTTTTACTACAGGCATGAAGTCACTGCTATTAAGTCTATTCCGACGCAGTAGAACCACAGGGAAGAATAGAACTGCTCCATAGAGCTTCTAGGAGTGTAAATATTGACAGGATAATTTCATCTTTTGCTGGAGGAGCAGTCAGTGGATGGGTTTGAACAACTGACTGTAAGGTGAACAGGGCTAAATCCAGGCATCCCAAACCAAACCCATCAAGTTGATTCCAACTCACAGGGTTTCCGAGGCTGTAAATTTTAAAGAATGAGGTTGCCTTCGCCGCTTCTTTTTCTCAAGGTGGGTATGAACCCAACTCTGGTTAGCAGCGCCACGCTTATGCAACAGCGCCACCAGAGCTCCTAGAAGACAGGATTACAATCCACATGTTGGGAGGACAGCATTTAATTCATAACCTTTCTCCATTAGTAGAAACTCACTGCCCACTAAGTTTTCTATCTAATCCTTTGAATTGCTGTTGTCAATTTGATTCTATGTACCTAGATCCTTTACAAGCACAAAGTTCATGGGAGTCGATCATTACCGGTTGAACTAATATTATCGTCTTATTTTAAGATTTCAGGAATATTCTTGGTTTAAAAAATATATCTCAGGGCAATCATTTCAGGGGCTCATCCAGTCTCCATGGCTTTAGAAAATTTGGATTCTATGAGAATTTGAAATTCTGTTCTGCATTTCCCTCCATTTGATTAGG
Source organism: Nesogale talazaci (assembly GCA_004026705.1). Taxonomy (NCBI): domain Eukaryota; kingdom Metazoa; phylum Chordata; class Mammalia; order Afrosoricida; family Tenrecidae; genus Nesogale; species Nesogale talazaci. The sequence continues at coordinate 3,909 of PVJH01000289.1, read as the reverse complement.
ATTATTCTTTTTTGAAACTATCATCACATATTTATTTATAAATCATTTTATTGGTGGCTCTTATAGTTATTTAAAAAATTATTTTATTGGGGGCTTGTTCAACTATCATCACAACCCATCCATCCATCCATTGTGTCAAGCACATTTGTACATTTGTTGCCATCTTCATTCTCAAAACATTTGCTTCTACTTGAGTCCTTGGTATCAGCTCCTCATTTCTCCCCTCCTTCCTAACCCCCACTTCCTCACGAACCCTTGTTTATGCACCCATTTTATTTCAGTGATCGTATTGGGTCAGTGAATATCATGGAATACCAGATTCGTAGAACAAAGTGTTCTTGCATTGAGGGAGCCCCTGGGAGGGGATTCTATGTAGATCCTTGTGATCGGTTCCCCCTTTCTACCCCACCTTCCCTCCACCCTCCCAACATTGCCACTCTCACTACTTGTTCTGAGGGTTTCATCTGTCCTGGATTCCCTGTGTTTCCAGTTTCCATCTGTTCCAGTGTACATTCTCTGTACTAGGCAGATTTGTAAGGTAGAATTGGGATCATGATGGTGGGGGTGGGGTGGGGGGAGCCTTAAAGAACTAGAGGAAAGTTGCATGTTTCATTGTTGCTATACTGCACCCTGACTGGCTCAACTCCTCCCCATGACCCTTCTGTAAGGGGATGTTCCATGACCTACAGATGGGCTATGGGTCCCCACTTGCACTCCCTCTCATTCACAATGAATAGGATTTTTTTGTTCTTTGATGCCTGATACCTGAGCCCATCAACACCTCATGATCACACAGGCTGGTGTGCTTTTTCCATGTGGGCTTTGTTGCTTCTCAGCGAGAGGGCTGCTTGTTCATCACCAAGTCTTCAGCTTTCTTCACCACATTTGCTTATGCACTCGCTTTGTCTTCAGCGATCATGTCGGGAAGCTGAGCATAATGGAATACAAGGTTATTAGACATATCTATGGGTTTTAAGTATCTTTTTCAGTGCCCATGAAGAAAGGGACACTCTGTATCCGTCCTGGCTCCAACTGCTTCTGCTGAGTTGTCTCTGCAGAATGATGATAAAGAAAATCCATACTGTCACAATGGAAATACAATTCTTAATCAGTCCTGGAAGCTAAAGACTAAGAACAAAGACTCTTCTGGGTCCGGGAACTAAGAGCCAGAGTTGCAGGAAACATTAACGCCAATTGGCACAATATAGTTCACAAAGACATCATCCTGCATCCAACTGTGACATGCAGTTAATGGGGTCTTCAATCCTATAAGCAGTGATATATGGTGAACCTATTGGTCTCTACTTTCATGGAGTAAATGTAATGAAGGGGGAGAGGGAGCATCCAAATCAAAACCATGAGTCCAAAAGACAAGTGGACTCCAGGAACCCCAGCCTCCAAATCCTTGAGAAGAGAATAGCTTGTGCTCAGCTCCCACTACTGCTCAGTCTCAACGGGACCACAGCAGGAGGTCCTGGGTGAAGTGGGAGGAAAACATGGAGTGTAATTGAAAATCATAATAAAAGCCAGGTCTATGGATCATAATGTAGAGAGAATAGTGTATGGCCTTTAGTCGCCATTCATGGCTGGAATAACTGGGGTCCAACTGCTGCCAAATGAGAGGCCTCTAAGGGGCACAATGACCCCCATGAAGCAGGCACTTTACAGAACAATCAACCAAGCAATTCCAAACAATTGTCCAGAAATTAAAGCTCCGAGGGCAAGACGAGCTAGACAAGGAGAAGTGCAAGCAGTCAACAGGGTGAGGATGTGAGCTCCTCTCCATTGTGGGGATGACCATCAATGCCACAGAACAAAACGTGCATCAGTCGTCGACTGGAAAACCAATTTCATCTGGCAGTTTGAACCCAAATTACAATAAAAGTTAAAAAAAAAAAAGGAGAGGAGAAGAAAAAAGGGGGGGGGGGCACGGTTCTAGAAAAGAAGTTTAAATAATTAGAAAAGCCATAAACTAGCCTATCAAATGCAGACACCCAAACTTAATAAACCCAAGCAAGCTGCTTCCTGTCGATTAAATGAATGGCAACCAATCATTTTAAATCTCCCCATTGGGAATTCCCCTAGCAGCTCGTACTGTATGACTATATAAGCTCATCAAAATTGTAATATGACGAGTTCATCCCTCTGGACGTGTGTTCCCTGCTCTCAAGCTGTTTTTTTTCCCTCCCAATAAAACCTTTTAACTCTAATTGACTTATCTATTTTTTTTTTTTTTTTAGGCATCACTGCCCTGGTGGTGGGTAGGAGGCCCAGCCTTTGCTTCTAATCGACTTATTGACCCATTTTTCCCCCCTCTCTCAACACTGGGCACTCATCCCAATCTTGTGAGCACTAGACCCTGCTCAGAGTCTCAGAGGCTTCTCCACCAAGCTCTCAGCCAGAAATCTTACTCTGAAGCCTCTGAGCACCACCATTCCAGCTCTCAGGTCAGTGCTTTCAGTTCAGTACCTTCCTTGATGAAGAGACCTTCCTTCACACCAGACAGGCACTTAGGTCACCCGCTAAGCAGGAGAGGCTGCCTCCTTCACTCAGCCCCTGTGGCTTATTTTGTATTGGTCTGGCTAGACTCGAGACACCAATTCACTGACACTCATATAGGTGTAAAAGAGAACTCTCTATCAAAGAGTACTCGTACCATAAAATCATCTTCACACTTACACAGCACATGCAATGATCCTGAAAGAAGGAAGATCACTGGCCAATGGGTAGAAGGTCTTAGATCCAGTGGCAGTGGAAGCGTCTCAACGCTGGTGCAGGTCTCCAAAGTGTCTCCTCCAGCTCTCTGAGTGTCTCCACAGCAGGAAAGGGAAGGCAGAGAGAGTGTGTGTCCCACCTCCAGGGAGGAAGAAGAAAGTTCCAGAATCCTTGGAAGAAGTCCATGCCCACACAGATGCACAATTGACAGGCTAGACTCCATTCCTTTGCTCAATTTGACAGGAGATTATGTAACCACCACACCTGGATATACCCTGCAGAGCTGACTCCTCTGTACAGAGGCCCCCCTCTATTTTTTCCACTTTCTCCTGAGATTTGGCATGATGCCATCCCTTTCCAGAGGAACCCTGGTGGTGCAGTGTATAAAGCTCTGCTGTCAACTAAAAGGCCGGCGCTTCTAACTCCACGGCTGCTCAGACAGAAGAACAAACCAATAGGCAGCCTATTCATGTAAAGAGTATGGCCCAGGAACCCACAGAGCAATTCTACTGTGTCGCTTGGGTCACTATGAATCAACATGGACTCAGCTAAGATCGGTTCATGATCTGTGTCTGCCCCCCACCTCCCAGCATTTAGGCTTTGTAGGGAATAAGCTTCACAATCCCTGCCTTTCCCTTCACACGCTGTATAGGACACAAGGGAGGATGCTACCATGTTCTTTTTGTGTATCTGGTTGATGCTTCTGAACCATCTGTCCTCTCTCTTTCCCTGGGGCTAGAATGGCAATTGAGCAGGGAGAGAAATTACTTCACTGTAAGGGAGGGTCCAGAAGGATCTCATGACATCCATTAAAACAAACAAAAATCACTTAAGAATTTCCAAGCTACTTGTAAGGAGTCCTGGTGACCGGGTGGGTAAGATAGTAGACATTAATGGAAAGCCAGTGGTTCAAACTCACCATCTGCTCTGTGGGAGAAAGATGAAGGCTTCTGTACCCATGAAGGTTTGCAGCCTTAGGAATCCTAGATGGCGTTCTGCCGCTACACAGAAGGGCCATTATTTGTATGATTGTGTAAAGGTATTTAGGATGACATGGTCATTGGACTTGCAGAGTCTTGGCCTGTGATCTTCAACCCAGTTTCTATCACCCCATGCTGTATTTTTCCAAACACCGATCCTTCTTTTTTTTTTTTTTTTTTTTTTTTTTGTTTTTTTTTTTTTTTTTTTTTTTTT